>JAAVTI010000019.1:0-22890 GCA_011947335.1 Phytophthora constricta
AAGAATACACCACGGATGAATGAACAGTCAATATCGAACGACGAAAATGAAGAGGCTGCGCGGGATGATGATTTTGAGCCCGGCAGCAAGAGACACCCGCGGACGCAGTCGCTGGAGGAAGCGGTAGAGACCCCGAGTGCCAAGCGATACGCGTCAGAGAATCGACGCCAAGGACTGGATGAGATGTCTGCCATGGCTCGGGACAACGACAATACCTTTGAGGCGGTGTACGTCGTGGATTCAGTGGGAGAAATGCCGACCACGTTCAAGTCGGCGATGGAATCCAGCGACGCACGCAAGTGGAAGGAGGCCTGCGACTCGGAGTACGACTCGCTGTGCAAGAACGACACATGGGACGTGGTGCCGCTGCCCAAGGGACGCAAGGCAATCGGCTGTCGATGGGTCTTCCGCGTAAAGGAGAACCAAGCCGGCGAGATCGAGCGATACAAGGCGCGCCTGGTGGCCAAGGGCTTCTCGCAGAAGCACGGCATCGACTACGATGAGACCTTCGCGCCCGTGGCCAAGTTCACGTCCATCCGGATCGTGCTAGCGATAGCTGCCAAGTACGGGCTCAAGCTGCACCAGATGGACGTCAAGACGGCCTTTCTCAATGGCGTCCTGGATGAAGACATCTACATGCAGCAGCCGGACGGATACGCAGACGAGGGACACCCGGATCATGTGTGCAAGCTCAAGCGCGCGCTGTACGGTCTCAAGCAGTCGCCGCGCATGTGGAACCACACCATCGACGACTTCATGCTCAAGCTGGACTTCGACAAGTGCGAGACCGACCACTGCGTCTACGTCAAGCGCAACGGTGACAGCATGGTGCTCGTGGTGCTATACGTAGACGACCTGGTGATTGCGAGCAGCGATGACGACATGCTCAAGGCGACCAAGAGCGCACTGAGCAAGCGGTTCGAGATGACGGATCTAGGCGAACTGAGCTACTTTCTCGGAATGGAGATCAAGCAAGACGTCAAGGCTGGCGAGGTGACCATGCGGCAGACCAAGTTTGCGCGGAGCATCCTGAGCAAATTCAGCATGGAGAACAGCAAGCCCGTGAAGACGCCGCAGGACCCTGGACTCAAGTTGACCAAAGCTATGTGCGACGGCGGGTGCAAGCATGACGACACCATGGCAGGCGTGCCTTACCGGAACGCTGTGGGCTGCCTCATGTATTTGATGGTGGGCACCCGACCGGATCTGGCTGCGGCAGTGGGCACGCTGAGTCAGTTCGCTGCAGACCCGTGCCCCACGCACTGGCAAGCACTCAAGCGCGTCCTCCGCTATATCCAAGGCACGGCGACGCACGGCATCGAGTTTCGCACCAAGGACCAAGACGGCGTCTGCGGCTACTCGGATGCGGACTGGGCGGGCGATGTGGAGTCGCGCCGCAGCACGAGCGGATACGCGTTCATGATGAGCGGTGGATGCGTGAGCTGGCGCAGCAAGAAGCAGAGGACAGTGGCGCTATCATCGACGGAAGCCGAGTACATGGCACTATCGGAGGCAACACAGGAGGCGGTGTGGCTCAAGGCGTTTCTGTGCGAGATAGGCGAAGCCACAGAGGGCAAGGCGATCAAGATCTACGAAGACAACCAAGGATCCATCGCGCTGGCCAAGAACCCCGAGTTTCACAAGCGCACCAAGCACATCGACATTCGCTACCACTTCGTGCGCGAGAAGGTCGAGGACGAAGAAGTGGTGCTCGAGTATTGCCCGACGCAAGACATGCTGGCGGACCTGATGACCAAGCCCATTCCAGCGGCGCAGTTCGATTTTCTCCGGAGCAAGCTCGGCATCGAAGCGCCAAAGGCTGTCGAGTCGAGTGGGAGTGTTGTCAAGGAGACGCCTCGAGCAGCTGCGGTATACCGGTAGGGTACCGGTATGACCTTCACTCAGTGGCACTGCAATCACTCTGGCGATTACGGGACGAAGATTACTTCCCACTGATTACGCCATAAATGATTACGCTGCACGTGGGTACAAGATTGTGGGTACAAGATGGGCATCGACGTGGCGCTCTGCGATTGGCTGAAATAACTCAGTGTACCCAGCAGGAAATCCAGTAGGCTTAGAGGTAGCAAGCAGTTTGTGAACTAAGGACCTAAATCAATCACTTTGCATTTTGCCAACAACGACCCAAGCCTTTATTCTCGCCTGTGATCAAGTACGTGACGCTGCGCATGGTGATCGCCCTAGCCAAATACTTTGGTTGGCCCGTCGACCAACTGGACGTGGTGACTGCGTTCCTGTACGGCATCATGAAGGAACTCGTGTTTTGCGTCGTTCCGGAAGGCGTGGAGCTGAATGGCGATTTCGACTGCGTGGAGTTACTGAAAGCCATCTACGGTCTCAAACAGGCATCGCGCGTGTGGAACGAGACGTTCGACGAGTTCGTGTGTTCCATCGGATTTCACGTGTCGGCTTATGACCCGTGCCTCTACATCAAGGAAGTCGACGGTCATTGCGTGCTGCTGCTCGTGTACGTGGACGACGTACTGATTACCGGGAGTTCGGCTGAGCTCATCGAGCAGACCAAGCGCGAGCTGAAGACTCGCTTCGAGATGACCGACAGCGGCAAGTGTGCCTTCATTCTAGGCATCGAGTTGGTAGACGGCCCGAACGGCAGCGTGACGATGTGCCAGCGGCGGTATGTGGATGACATCCTGAAGCGTTTCGGTATGGACGAGTGCAAGGCTGTGGTGTCTCCCGTGGATTTGAGCTCACGACTGGTTGCGAGCGACTTGGCGATCAAGCTGAACGCGCCATTTCGTGAAGCTGTGGGTGCGCTCATGCATCTCATGACTGCGACTCGCCCGGACATTGCATATGCTGTGGGCTACGTGTCACGCTTTATGGAGAATCCGCAGGAGGAGCACTGGATGGCCGTGAAGCGCATATTTCGCTATCTGCAGGGAACCAAGTCACACGGCATCTGCTTCAAGCCTGGTGACAGCGTGGACTTTCGTGGATACTCTGACGCAGACTGGGCCGGCGATCTCGCGGATCGCAAGTCGACTTCGGGCTACGTGTTCCTGCTAACAGGTGCTCCCATCAGTTGGGGAAGCAAGAAGCAGTCGAGCGTTATTGCGGTACCTGAGTTATGGTACTCGTGGGGTACCGGTATACTGGTACGAGTACCGGTTGTGCCAATGACCAACACTCACCGCCTGCTCAATCATTCTGTATGTTTACGCTACATGTTTGCGTCATCGATGTTTACGCCACGCTGGATACTTGCGACAGGATACTGGGTACAAGATGGGCAAGATGCGTGGCGCTCTGTGATTGGCTGGAGCAACTCAGGAATCCAGTAGAGTGTATCCAGTAGAATATCTAGTAGGCTTAGAGGTAGCAAGCACTTTGCGAACTAAGGACCGAATCAATCACTTTCCAATTCTCCTTCAAACCCCAAGTGGTCAAGTGTCTTCGCTCCGGTCGACTCCAGAGCCTCAAGCCTCCCTCCGCTTCGTCCTCCAAGATCTGTGACCTTTAACAGGTTATGAGCCCAAGCACCATGTCCTCTACTCAAGACGCCTCGACCAAGGTCTCCATCGACAAGTTCAACGGCGACAACTACGCGACGTGGAACCGCTACATGCGTGGCGTGTTTCTGACCAAGTCGGTGTGGCATGTCGTGAACCGGGAGACAACGCCAACGTTCGCGGACTCGCGGATCAAGGATGAGTACGTCAAGGCGAGCAACATCGCGTTTGGACTGATGTTACTCCACATGAATGCGGACTACCATCACGTGGTTGACGACTGTGAAGAAGCGTGGGTCGCGTGGGCGCGATTGAAGACGCTCTACGGCGGGTCGCAGAAGGCTGGACGCATCTACCTGAAGCGCCAGCTCTTCAGCATGGAGATGGAGGAAGGCGGCAATGTCTTGCATCACTGCAACGAGGTCCTCAACATCAGCGCCAAGCTCAGCAGCATCGGCGCCAAGATGGAGGATGAAGACGTGGCGATCTGCTTGCTACGCAGTCTCCCCAAGAGCTACGAGAATGTCGTGCTAAACCTGGAGATGAGCAACGCGGAGCTGCGGTCGCAAGACGTTGTGAAGGTGCTGACGAATGAGCACATCAAGCGACAGGGCGAGAAGACGGCTACGGTGAAGACTGAAGACGCTGCGAAGGCGTTCAGTGCCGAGCGAGAGTCTCGCCAGTGTGCGTACTGCGGGAAATTGGGGCACACGATTGAACGGTGCTGGACCAAGCAGAAGGATGAGAATCGAGGAGCTCGACGCGGCGGTGGCTACAACCGTGGACGCGGGGCCAACAACATCAACTGGAGGAACGACGTGGACGACTACGACCGAGTGGCGTTTGCGGTTTCGTTAGAGTGTGGAATATCGACGGGCAAGGGTATGTCCGGCATGTGGGCGATCGACAGTGGAGCGACGCACCACATCTGCAACAACAAGGCCAAGTTCGCTGAAATCGATGAACGGGACGAGGGCGAACTGTCGGTGGCTGACGGCAACAAGGCTGCAATCAAGGGTGTGGGGACTATCATGGAACGGGTGGTCCTGCCCAACGGCGACGAGCGCGAGATCGAGATCCAGAACGCGCTGTACGTGCCGAGTATGAACAAGAATCTGCTGTCGGTGCCGCAGATTAACAAGAGTGGAGCGTTTCAAGTGGTGTTCGACGGCGCCAGCATGCTCATTGCGCGCAAAGGATCGAACAAGGTCGTGGCAACGGCGGATCTTGTCGACGGTCTGTACTGGCTTCGGACGCCACTGCGGATGGCAAACGCGGCGACAACTTCGGGACAAGTTGACCTTCATGCGCGTTTGGGTCATGCTCCCATCGACGTGCTGCGCAAGATGGTGAACAACGGCATGATCAAGGACGCCAAGATGCCGACGAAGTCGACGGGACCGAGCATGTGTCGCGGGTGTCAGCAAGGCAAAATGGTCAGAAGCCGTTCCCAAGCAACCGCGACAAGCGCCACTACGACGTGTTCGAGCTGATTCACTTTGACATCTGTGGCCCGATGGAAGAAGACTCGCTGGGTGGCAGCAAGTATCTGCTCCTGATCGTGGACGAGGCCAGCGGATGCATGAAGGGTTTCTGCCTGAGTGCCAAGTCGGAGAGCGAGGACTGCATCAAGAGCTTCATCAGCAAGGTGCAGACGCAGTTCGGCAAACAAATCAAGTTCGTGCGTCACGACGGAGCCCGTGAGTTTGCGACCAACTCGCTCAAGTCGTTCTACGAAGACCAAGGTATTGAGCAGCAAACCACTGTTCCGTACGCTCACCAGACAAACGGCACGGCAGAGCGCGCGATCCGTACCATCGTCACGATCGGTCGCAGCATGCTGCACCACGCGAAGCTGGACAAGTGTTTCTGGGCTGAGGCGGCGATGACTGCCATTTACGTCAAGAATCGCCTGCCGTCACCCAAGATCGAGGCCAAGACTCCGTTCGAGATCGTGTACAAGTCGAAGCCGAGTGTGAAGCACATGCGTATCTTCGGGTGTCGCGCATATGTGCTGACGCCGAAGGAGAAGCGTCTCAAGTGGGACGCGAAGGCTCGCGCCGGTGTGTTCATGGGCTACGAGGAAGTGTCGAAGGCCTACCGAGTTTATGACATCGAGGCGGGGAAGGTGGTGATCAGTCGCGATGTCACCTTCGACGAGTCGACTTTTGGCGTTTCGGCGATGGATCAGGATGACGATGTGGACGAAGCCGTTCTCAATTTCGACAACCTGGATATCAGCGATGCTGTCCCTGCCCAGACGGATTTCAAGCAGGCGGGAAACGCAAGAACCGCTCCGACAGTAACCGCAACATGGGTCAAGCGAGTCGTGGAGCTGGTCTGGAAGAAGCAAGTGCGCCGAACGAGTCGTTCGAGCGCGGACCAAAACGCCGTTCAAGTGTGCGAGTGGAATCAGGGCCAAGTGACGAAGAAGAAAAGATGATGAAGACAGTTCAAGTCCTCCTGTATTCTGGCGTGCGAGTGCCAACGCCGTGGAAGCAAGCGATTTGTCGGAGCCATCGACGTTCCAAGAGGCGATCAACGGACCCGACCAAGCGCACTGGCGCAAAGCCATTCGTGCGGAACTCAAGTCGATGCGTCTACGTGGTGTGTTCCGCGGTGCGAAGCTACCATCAGGTCAGCGTGCCATCGGTACGAAGTGGGTGTTCAAGATCAAGCGAAAAGCCGATGGATCAATCGAGAAGTACAAGGCGCGCCTGGTGGCCAAGGGCTTCAAGCAGAAGTACGGCATCGACTACACCGAGACGTTCTCGCCTGTGATCAAGTACGTGACGCTGCGCATGGTGATCGCCCTAGCCAAATACTTTGGTTGGCCTGTCGACCAACTGGACGTGGTGACTGCGTTCCTGTACGGCATCATGAAGGAACTCGTGTTTTGCGTCGTTCCGGAAGGCGTGGAGCTGGATGGCGATTTCGACTGCGTGGAGTTACTGAAAGCCATCTACGGTCTCAAACAGGCATCGCGCGTGTGGAACGAGACGTTCGACGAGTTCGTGTGTTCCATCGGATTTCACGTGTCGGCTTATGACCCGTGCCTCTACATCAAGGAAGTCGACGGTCATTGCGTGCTGCTGCTCGTGTACGTGGACGACGTACTGATTACCGGGAGTTCGGCTGAGCTCATCGAGCAGACCAAGCGCGAGCTGAAGACTCGCTTCGAGATGACCGACAGCGGCAAGTGTGCCTTCATTCTAGGCATCGAGTTGGTAGACGGCCCGAACGGCAGCGTGACGATGTGCCAGCGGCGGTATGTGGATGACATCCTGAAGCGTTTCGGTATGGACGAGTGCAAGGCTGTGGTGTCTCCCGTGGATTTGAGCTCACGACTGGTTGCGAGCGACTTGGCGATCAAGCTGAACGCGCCATTTCGTGAAGCTGTGGGTGCGCTCATGCATCTCATGACTGCGACTCGCCCGGACATTGCATATGCTGTGGGCTACGTGTCACGCTTCATGGAGAATCCGCAGGAGGAGCACTGGATGGCCGTGAAGCGCATATTTCGCTATCTGCAGGGAACCAAGTCACACGGCATCTGCTTCAAGCCTGGTGACAGCGTGGACTTTCGTGGATACTCTGACGCAGACTGGGCCGGCGATCTCGCGGATCGCAAGTCGACTTCGGGCTACGTGTTCCTGCTAACAGGTGCTCCCATCAGTTGGGGAAGCAAGAAGCAGTCGAGCGTGTCGCTATCAACGAGTGAAGCGGAGTACATCGCGCTGAGCCTGGCCATCCAAGAAGGCAAGTGGGTGCACCGATTGGTGTGTGAAATGCTCACGGTTGCTGGAGAAGCGTGCCCGGAGCTCAAGATTTTCGAGGACAACCAGTCATGCATCAAGATGACGAAGAACCCCGTGAACCACGGTCGCGCCAAGCACATCGACATCAAGTACCACCACATCCGCGATGAAGTAAAACGCGGTGAAGTGACGGTGGAGTACTGCGAAACTGCGACGATGCTGGCGGATATCATGACTGCGGTACCTGAGTTATGGTACTCGTGGGGTACCGGTATACTGGTACGAGTACCGGTTGTGCCAATGACCAACACTCACCGCCTGCTCAATCATTCTGTATGTTTACGCTACATGTTTGCGTCATCGATGTTTACGCCACGCTGGATACTTGCGACAGGATACTGGGTACAAGATGGGCAAGATGCGTGGCGCTCTGTGATTGGCTGGAGCAACTCAGGAATCCAGTAGAGTGTATCCAGTAGAATATCTAGTAGGCTTAGAGGTAGCAAGCACTTTGCGAACTAAGGACCGAATCAATCACTTTTCCAATTCTCCATCAAACCCCAAGTGGTCAAGTGTCTTCGCTCCGGTCGACTCCAGAGCCTCAAGCCTCCCTCCGCTTCGTCCTCCAAGATCTGTGACCTTTAACAGGTTATGAGCCCAAGCACCATGTCCTCTACTCAAGACGCCTCGACCAAGGTCTCCATCGACAAGTTCAACGGCGACAACTACGCGACGTGGAACCGCTACATGCGTGGCGTGTTTCTGACCAAGTCGGTGTGGCATGTCGTGAACCGGGAGACAACGCCAACGTTCGCGGACTCGCGGATCAAGGATGAGTACGTCAAGGCGAGCAACATCGCGTTTGGACTGATGTTACTCCACATGAATGCGGACTACCATCACGTGGTTGACGACTGTGAAGAAGCGTGGGTCGCGTGGGCGCGATTGAAGACGCTCTACGGCGGGTCGCAGAAGGCTGGACGCATCTACCTGAAGCGCCAGCTCTTCAGCATGGAGATGGAGGAAGGCGGCAATGTCTTGCATCACTGCAACGAGGTCCTCAACATCAGCGCCAAGCTCAGCAGCATCGGCGCCAAGATGGAGGATGAAGACGTGGCGATCTGCTTGCTACGCAGTCTCCCCAAGAGCTACGAGAATGTCGTGCTAAACCTGGAGATGAGCAACGCGGAGCTGCGGTCGCAAGACGTTGTGAAGGTGCTGACGAATGAGCACATCAAGCGACAGGGCGAGAAGACGGCTACGGTGAAGACTGAAGACGCTGCGAAGGCGTTCAGTGCCGAGCGAGAGTCTCGCCAGTGTGCGTACTGCGGGAAATTGGGGCACACGATTGAACGGTGCTGGACCAAGCAGAAGGATGAGAATCGAGGAGCTCGACGCGGCGGTGGCTACAACCGTGGACGCGGGGCCAACAACATCAACTGGAGGAACGACGTGGACGACTACGACCGAGTGGCGTTTGCGGTTTCGTTAGAGTGTGGAATATCGACGGGCAAGGGTATGTCCGGCATGTGGGCGATCGACAGTGGAGCGACGCACCACATCTGCAACAACAAGGCCAAGTTCGCTGAAATCGATGAACGGGACGAGGGCGAACTGTCGGTGGCTGACGGCAACAAGGCTGCAATCAAGGGTGTGGGGACTATCATGGAACGGGTGGTCCTGCCCAACGGCGACGAGCGCGAGATCGAGATCCAGAACGCGCTGTACGTGCCGAGTATGAACAAGAATCTGCTGTCGGTGCCGCAGATTAACAAGAGTGGAGCGTTTCAAGTGGTGTTCGACGGCGCCAGCATGCTCATTGCGCGCAAAGGATCGAACAAGGTCGTGGCAACGGCGGATCTTGTCGACGGTCTGTACTGGCTTCGGACGCCACTGCGGATGGCAAACGCGGCGACAACTTCAGGACAAGTTGACCTTCATGCGCGTTTGGGTCATGCTCCCATCGACGTGCTGCGCAAGATGGTGAACAACGGCATGATCAAGGACGCCAAGATGCCGACGAAGTCGACGGGACCGAGCATGTCGCGGGTGTCAGCAAGGCAAAATGGTCCAGAAGCCGTTCCCAAGCAACCGCGACAAGCGCCACTACGACGTGTTATTGCGGTACCTGAGTTATGGTACTCGTGGGGTACCGGTATACTGGTACGAGTACCGGTTGTGCCAATGACCAACACTCACCGCCTGCTCAATCATTCTGTATGTTTACGCTACATGTTTGCGTCATCGATGTTTACGCCACGCTGGATACTTGCGACAGGATACTGGGTACAAGATGGGCAAGATGCGTGGCGCTCTGTGATTGGCTGGAGCAACTCAGGAATCCAGTAGAGTGTATCCAGTAGAATATCTAGTAGGCTTAGAGGTAGCAAGCACTTTGCGAACTAAGGACCGAATCAATCACTTTCCAATTCTCCATCAAACCCCAAGTGGTCAAGTGTCTTCGCTCCGGTCGACTCCAGAGCCTCAAGCCTCCCTCCGCTTCGTCCTCCAAGATCTGTGACCTTTAACAGGTTATGAGCCCAAGCACCATGTCCTCTACTCAAGACGCCTCGACCAAGGTCTCCATCGACAAGTTCAACGGCGACAACTACGCGACGTGGAACCGCTACATGCGTGGCGTGTTTCTGACCAAGTCGGTGTGGCATGTCGTGAACCGGGAGACAACGCCAACGTTCGCGGACTCGCGGATCAAGGATGAGTACGTCAAGGCGAGCAACATCGCGTTTGGACTGATGTTACTCCACATGAATGCGGACTACCATCACGTGGTTGACGACTGTGAAGAAGCGTGGGTCGCGTGGGCGCGATTGAAGACGCTCTACGGCGGGTCGCAGAAGGCTGGACGCATCTACCTGAAGCGCCAGCTCTTCAGCATGGAGATGGAGGAAGGCGGCAATGTCTTGCATCACTGCAACGAGGTCCTCAACATCAGCGCCAAGCTCAGCAGCATCGGCGCCAAGATGGAGGATGAAGACGTGGCGATCTGCTTGCTACGCAGTCTCCCAAGAGCTACGAGAATGTCGTGCTAAACCTGGAGATGAGCAACGCGGAGCTGCGGTCGCAAGACGTTGTGAAGGTGCTGACGAATGAGCACATCAAGCGACAGGGCGAGAAGACGGCTACGGTGAAGACTGAAGACGCTGCGAAGGCGTTCAGTGCCGAGCGAGAGTCTCGCCAGTGTGCGTACTGCGGGAAATTGGGGCACACGATTGAACGGTGCTGGACCAAGCAGAAGGATGAGAATCGAGGAGCTCGACGCGGCGGTGGCTACAACCGTGGACGCGGGGCCAACAACATCAACTGGAGGAACGACGTGGACGACTACGACCGAGTGGCGTTTGCGGTTTCGTTAGAGTGTGGAATATCGACGGGCAAGGGTATGTCCGGCATGTGGGCGATCGACAGTGGAGCGACGCACCACATCTGCAACAACAAGGCCAAGTTCGCTGAAATCGATGAACGGGACGAGGGCGAACTGTCGGTGGCTGACGGCAACAAGGCTGCAATCAAGGGTGTGGGGACTATCATGGAACGGGTGGTCCTGCCCAACGGCGACGAGCGCGAGATCGAGATCCAGAACGCGCTGTACGTGCCGAGTATGAACAAGAATCTGCTGTCGGTGCCGCAGATTAACAAGAGTGGAGCGTTTCAAGTGGTGTTCGACGGCGCCAGCATGCTCATTGCGCGCAAAGGATCGAACAAGGTCGTGGCAACGGCGGATCTTGTCGACGGACTGTACTGGCTTCGGACGCCACTGCGGATGGCAAACGCTGCGACAACTTCGGGACAAGATGACCTTCATGCGCGTTTGGGTCATGCTCCCATCGACGTGCTGCGCAAGATGGTGAACAACGGCATGATCAAGGACGCCAAGATGCCGACGAAGTCGACGGGACCGAGCATGTCTCGCGGGTGTCAGCAAGGCAAAATGGTCCAGAAGCCGTTCCCAAGCAACCGCGACAAGCGCCACTACGACGTGTTTATTGCGGTACCTGAGTTATGGTACTCGTGGGGTACCGGTATACTGGTACGAGTACCAGTTGTGCCAATGACCAACACTCACCGCCTGCTCAATCATTCTGTATGTTTACGCTACATGTTTGCGTCATCGATGTTTACGCCACGCTGGATACTTGCGACAGGATACTGGGTACAAGATGGGCAAGATGCGTGGCGCTCTGTGATTGGCTGGAGCAACTCAGGAATCCAGTAGAGTGTATCCAGTAGAATATCTAGTAGGCTTAGAGGTAGCAAGCACTTTGCGAACTAAGGACCGAATCAATCACTTTCCAATTCTCCATCAAACCCCAGTGGTCAAGTGTCTTCGCTCCGGTCGACTCCAGAGCCTCAAGCCTCCCTCCGCTTCGTCCTCCAAGATCTGTGACCTTTAACAGGTTATGAGCCCAAGCACCATGTCCTCTACTCAAGACGCCTCGACCAAGGTCTCCATCGACAAGTTCAACGGCGACAACTACGCGACGTGGAACCGCTACATGCGTGGCGTGTTTCTGACCAAGTCGGTGTGGCATGTCGTGAACCGGGAGACAACGCCAACGTTCGCGGACTCGCGGATCAAGGATGAGTACGTCAAGGCGAGCAACATCGCGTTTGGACTGATGTTACTCCACATGAATGCGGACTACCATCACGTGGTTGACGACTGTGAAGAAGCGTGGGTCGCGTGGGCGCGATTGAAGACGCTCTACGGCGGGTCGCAGAAGGCTGGACGCATCTACCTGAAGCGCCAGCTCTTCAGCATGGAGATGGAGGAAGGCGGCAATGTCTTGCATCACTGCAACGAGGTCCTCAACATCAGCGCCAAGCTCAGCAGCATCGGCGCCAAGATGGAGGATGAAGACGTGGCGATCTGCTTGCTACGCAGTCTCCCCAAGAGCTACGAGAATGTCGTGCTAAACCTGGAGATGAGCAACGCGGAGCTGCGGTCGCAAGACGTTGTGAAGGTGCTGACGAATGAGCACATCAAGCGACAGGGCGAGAAGACGGCTACGGTGAAGACTGAAGACGCTGCGAAGGCGTTCAGTGCCGAGCGAGAGTCTCGCCAGTGTGCGTACTGCGGGAAATTGGGGCACACGATTGAACGGTGCTGGACCAAGCAGAAGGATGAGAATCGAGGAGCTCGACGCGGCGGTGGCTACAACCGTGGACGCGGGGCCAACAACATCAACTGGAGGAACGACGTGGACGACTACGACCGAGTGGCGTTTGCGGTTTCGTTAGAGTGTGGAATATCGACGGGCAAGGGTATGTCCGGCATGTGGGCGATCGACAGTGGAGCGACGCACCACATCTGCAACAACAAGGCCAAGTTCGCTGAAATCGATGAACGGGACGAGGGCGAACTGTCGGTGGCTGACGGCAACAAGGCTGCAATCAAGGGTGTGGGGACTATCATGGAACGGGTGGTCCTGCCCAACGGCGACGAGCGCGAGATCGAGATCCAGAACGCGCTGTACGTGCCGAGTATGAACAAGAATCTGCTGTCGGTGCCGCAGATTAACAAGAGTGGAGCGTTTCAAGTGGTGTTCGACGGCGCCAGCATGCTCATTGCGCGCAAAGGATCGAACAAGGTCGTGGCAACGGCGGATCTTGTCGACGGACTGTACTGGCTTCGGACGCCACTGCGGATGGCAAACGCTGCGACAACTTCGGGACAAGTTGACCTTCATGCGCGTTTGGGTCATGCTCCCATCGACGTGCTGCGCAAGATGGTGAACAACGGCATGATCAAGGACGCCAAGATGCCGACGAAGTCGACGGGACCGAGCATGTCTCGCGGGTGTCAGCAAGGCAAAATGGTCCAGAAGCCGTTCCCAAGCAACCGCGACAAGCGCCACTACGACGTGTTTATTGCGGTACCTGAGTTATGGTACTCGTGGGGTACCGGTATACTGGTACGAGTACCAGTTGTGCCAATGACCAACACTCACCGCCTGCTCAATCATTCTGTATGTTTACGCTACATGTTTGCGTCATCGATGTTTACGCCACGCTGGATACTTGCGACAGGATACTGGGTACAAGATGGGCAAGATGCGTGGCGCTCTGTGATTGGCTGGAGCAACTCAGGAATCCAGTAGAGTGTATCCAGTAGAATATCTAGTAGGCTTAGAGGTAGCAAGCACTTTGCGAACTAAGGACCGAATCAATCACTTTCCAATTCTCCATCAAACCCCAAGTGGTCAAGTGTCTTCGCTCCGGTCGACTCCAGAGCCTCAAGCCTCCCTCCGCTTCGTCCTCCAAGATCTGTGACCTTTAACAGGTTATGAGCCCAAGCACCATGTCCTCTACTCAAGACGCCTCGACCAAGGTCTCCATCGACAAGTTCAACGGCGACAACTACGCGACGTGGAACCGCTACATGCGTGGCGTGTTTCTGACCAAGTCGGTGTGGCATGTCGTGAACCGGGAGACAACGCCAACGTTCGCGGACTCGCGGATCAAGGATGAGTACGTCAAGGCGAGCAACATCGCGTTTGGACTGATGTTACTCCACATGAATGCGGACTACCATCACGTGGTTGACGACTGTGAAGAAGCGTGGGTCGCGTGGGCGCGATTGAAGACGCTCTACGGCGGGTCGCAGAAGGCTGGACGCATCTACCTGAAGCGCCAGCTCTTCAGCATGGAGATGGAGGAAGGCGGCAATGTCTTGCATCACTGCAACGAGGTCCTCAACATCAGCGCCAAGCTCAGCAGCATCGGCGCCAAGATGGAGGATGAAGACGTGGCGATCTGCTTGCTACGCAGTCTCCCAAAGAGCTACGAGAATGTCGTGCTAAACCTGGAGATGAGCAACGCGGAGCTGCGGTCGCAAGACGTTGTGAAGGTGCTGACGAATGAGCACATCAAGCGACAGGGCGAGAAGACGGCTACGGTGAAGACTGAAGACGCTGCGAAGGCGTTCAGTGCCGAGCGAGAGTCTCGCCAGTGTGCGTACTGCGGGAAATTGGGGCACACGATTGAACGGTGCTGGACCAAGCAGAAGGATGAGAATCGAGGAGCTCGACGCGGCGGTGGCTACAACCGTGGACGCGGGGCCAACAACATCAACTGGAGGAACGACGTGGACGACTACGACCGAGTGGCGTTTGCGGTTTCGTTAGAGTGTGGAATATCGACGGGCAAGGGTATGTCCGGCATGTGGGCGATCGACAGTGGAGCGACGCACCACATCTGCAACAACAAGGCCAAGTTCGCTGAAATCGATGAACGGGACGAGGGCGAACTGTCGGTGGCTGACGGCAACAAGGCTGCAATCAAGGGTGTGGGGACTATCATGGAACGGGTGGTCCTGCCCAACGGCGACGAGCGCGAGATCGAGATCCAGAACGCGCTGTACGTGCCGAGTATGAACAAGAATCTGCTGTCGGTGCCGCAGATTAACAAGAGTGGAGCGTTTCAAGTGGTGTTCGACGGCGCCAGCATGCTCATTGCGCGCAAAGGATCGAACAAGGTCGTGGCAACGGCGGATCTTGTCGACGGTCTGTACTGGCTTCGGACGCCACTGCGGATGGCAAACGCGGCGACAACTTCGGGACAAGTTGACCTTCATGCGCGTTTGGGTCATGCTCCCATCGACGTGCTGCGCAAGATGGTGAACAACGGCATGATCAAGGACGCCAAGATGCCGACGAAGTCGACGGGACCGAGCATGTGTCGCGGGTGTCAGCAAGGCAAAATGGTCCAGAAGCCGTTCCCAAGCAACCGCGACAAGCGCCACTACGACGTGTTCGAGCTGATTCACTTTGACATCTGTGGCCCGATGGAAGAAGACTCGCTGGGTGGCAGCAAGTATCTGCTCCTGATCGTGGACGAGGCCAGCGGATGCATGAAGGGTTTCTGCCTGAGTGCCAAGTCGGAGAGCGAGGACTGCATCAAGAGCTTCATCAGCAAGGTGCAGACGCAGTTCGGCAAACAAATCAAGTTTGTGCGTCACGACGGAGCCCGTGAGTTCGCGACCAACTCGCTCAAGTCGTTCTTCGAAGACCAAGGTATTGAGCAGCAAACCACTGTTCCGTACGCTCACCAGACAAACGGCACGGCAGAGCGCGCGATCCGTACCATCGTCACGATCGGTCGCAGCATGCTGCACCACGCGAAGCTGGACAAGTGTTTCTGGGCTGAGGCGGCGATGACTGCCATTTACGTCAAGAATCGCCTGCCGTCACCCAAGATCGAGGCCAAGACTCCGTTCGAGATCGTGTACAAGTCGAAGCCGAGTGTGAAGCACATGCGTATCTTCGGTGTCGCGCATATGTGCTGACGCCGAAGGAGAAGCGACTCAAGTGGGACGCGAAGGCTCGCGCCGGTGTGTTCATGGGCTACGAGGAAGTGTCGAAGGCCTACCGAGTTTATGACATCGAGGCGGGGAAGGTGGTGATCAGTCGCGATGTCACCTTCGACGAGTCGACTTTTGGCGTTTCGGCGATGGATCAGGATGACGATGTGGACGAAGCCGTTCTCAATTTCGACAACCTGGATATCAGCGATGCTGTCCCTGCCCAGACGGATTTCAAGCAGGCGGGGAAACGCAAGAACCGCTCCGACAGTAACCGCAACATGGGTCAAGCGAGTCGTGGAGCTGGTCTGGAAGAAGCAAGTGCGCCGAACGAGTCGTTCGAGCGCGGACCAAAACGCCGTTCAAGTGTGCGAGTGGAATCAGGGCCAAGTGACGAAGAAGAAAAAGATGATGAAGACAGTTCAAGTCCTCCTGTATTCTGGCGTGCGAGTGCCAACGCCGTGGAAGCAAGCGATTTGTCGGAGCCATCGACGTTCCAAGAGGCGATCAACGGACCCGACCAAGCGCACTGGCGCAAAGCCATTCGTGCGGAACTCAAGTCGATGCGTCTACGTGGTGTGTTCCGCGGTGCGAAGCTACCATCAGGTCAGCGTGCCATCGGTACGAAGTGGGTGTTCAAGATCAAGCGAAAAGCCGATGGATCAATCGAGAAGTACAAGGCGCGCCTGGTGGCCAAGGGCTTCAAGCAGAAGTACGGCATCGACTACACCGAGACGTTCTCGCCTGTGATCAAGTACGTGACGCTGCGCATGGTGATCGCCCTAGCCAAATATTTTGGTTGGCCCGTCGACCAACTGGACGTGGTGACTGCGTTCCTGTACGGCATCATGAAGGAACTCGTGTTTTGCGTCGTTCCGGAAGGCGTGGAGCTGGATGGCGATTTCGACTGCGTGGAGTTACTGAAAGCCATCTACGGTCTCAAACAGGCATCGCGCGTGTGGAACGAGACGTTCGACGAGTTCGTGTGTTCCATCGGATTTCACGTGTCGGCTTATGACCCGTGCCTCTACATCAAGGAAGTCGACGGTCATTGCGTGCTGCTGCTCGTGTACGTGGACGACGTACTGATTACCGGGAGTTCGGCTGAGCTCATCAGGCAGACCAAGCGCGAGCTGAAGACTCGCTTCGAGATGACCGACAGCGGCAAGTGTGCCTTCATTCTAGGCATCGAGTTGGTAGACGGCCCGAACGGCAGCGTGACGATGTGCCAGCGGCGGTATGTGGATGACATCCTGAAGCGTTTCGGTATGGACGAGTGCAAGGCTGTGGTGTCTCCCGTGGATTTGAGCTCACGACTGGTTGCGAGCGACTTGGCGATCAAGCTGAACGCGCCATTTCGTGAAGCTGTGGGTGCGCTCATGCATCTCATGACTGCGACTCGCCCGGACATTGCATATGCTGTGGGCTACGTGTCACGCTTTATGGAGAATCCGCAGGAGGAGCACTGGATGGCCGTGAAGCGCATATTTCGCTATCTGCAGGGAACCAAGTCACACGGCATCTGCTTCAAGCCTGGTGACAGCGTGGACTTTCGTGGATACTCTGACGCAGACTGGGCCGGCGATCTCGCGGATCGCAAGTCGACTTCGGGCTACGTGTTCCTGCTAACAGGTGCTCCCATCAGTTGGGGAAGCAAGAAGCAGTCGAGCGTGTCGCTATCAACGAGTGAAGCGGAGTACATCGCGCTGAGCCTGGCCATCCAAGAAGGCAAGTGGGTGCACCGATTGGTGTGTGAAATGCTCACGGTTGCTGGAGAAGCGTGCCCGGAGCTCAAGATTTTCGAGGACAACCAGTCATGCATCAAGATGACGAAGAACCCCGTGAACCACGGTCGCGCCAAGCACATCGACATCAAGTACCACCACATCCGCGATGAAGTAAAACGCGGTGAAGTGACAATGGAGTACTGCGAAACTGCGACGATGCTGGCGGATATTGTTAAAGGTCACAGATCTTGGAGGACGAAGCGGAGGGAGGCTTGAGGCTCTGGAGTCGACCGGGCGAAGACACTTGACCACTTGGGGTTTGATGGAGAATTGGAAAGTGATTGATTCGGTCCTTAGTTCGCAAAGTGCTTGCTACCTCTAAGCCTACTAGATATTCTACTGGATACACTCTACTGGATTCCTGAGTTGCTCCAGCCAATCACAGAGCGCCACGCATCTTGCCCATCTTGTACCCAGTATCCTGTCGCAAGTATCCAGCGTGGCGTAAACATCGATGACGCAAACATGTAGCGTAAACATACAGAATGATTGAGCAGGCGGTGAGTGTTGGTCATTGGCACAACCGGTACTCGTACCAGTATACCGGTACCCCACGAGTACCATAACTCAGGTACCGCAATACGCCCCCTCAATGCGAACACTCTGTCACGCCGAGAGCCTGAGTCAGTTCCTTGTGGCGTGGCCCCGGCATCGCCTTTGTCATGATATCCGCCAGCATCGTCGCAGTTTCGCAGTACTCCACGGTCACTTCACCGCGTTTTACTTCATCGCGGATGTGGTGGTACTTGATGTCGATGTGCTTGGCGCGACCGTGGTTCACGGGGTTCTTCGTCATCTTGATGCATGACTGGTTGTCCTCGAAAATCTTGAGCTCCGGGCACGCTTCTCCAGCAACCGTGAGCATTTCACACACCAATCGGTGCACCCACTTGCCTTCTTGGATGGCCAGGCTCAGCGCGATGTACTCCGCTTCACTCGTTGATAGCGACACGCTCGACTGCTTCTTGCTTCCCCAACTGATGGGAGCACCTGTTAGCAGGAACACGTAGCCCGAAGTCGACTTGCGATCCGCGAGATCGCCGGCCCAGTCTGCGTCAGAGTATCCACGAAAGTCCACGCTGTCACCAGGCTTGAAGCAGATGCCGTGTGACTTGGTTCCCTGCAGATAGCGAAAAATGCGCTTCACGGCCATCCAGTGCTCCTCCTGCGGATTCTCCATGAAGCGTGACACGTAGCCCACAGCATATGCAATGTCCGGGCGAGTCGCAGTCATGAGATGCATGAGCGCACCCACAGCTTCACGAAATGGCGCGTTCAGCTTGATCGCCAAGTCGCTCGCAACCAGTCGTGAGCTCAAATCCACGGGAGACACCACAGCCTTGCACTCGTCCATACCGAAACGCTTCAGGATGTCATCCACATACCGCCGCTGGCACATCGTCACGCTGCCGTTCGGGCCGTCTACCAACTCGATGCCTAGAATGAAGGCACACTTGCCGCTGTCGGTCATCTCGAAGCGAGTCTTCAGCTCGCGCTTGGTCTGCTCGATGAGCTCAGCCGAACTCCCGGTAATCAGTACGTCGTCCACGTACACGAGCAGCAGCACGCAATGACCGTCGACTTCCTTGATGTAGAGGCACGGGTCATAAGCCGACACGTGAAATCCGATGGAACACACGAACTCGTCGAACGTCTCGTTCCACACGCGCGATGCCTGTTTGAGACCGTAGATGGCTTTCAGTAACTCCACGCAGTCGAAATCGCCATCCAGCTCCACGCCTTCCGGAACGACGCAAAACACGAGTTCCTTCATGATGCCGTACAGGAACGCAGTCACCACGTCCAGTTGGTCGACGGGCCAACCAAAATATTTGGCTAGGGCGATCACCATGCGCAGCGTCACGTACTTGATCACAGGCGAGAACGTCTCGGTGTAGTCGATGCCGTACTTCTGCTTGAAGCCCTTGGCCACCAGGCGCGCCTTGTACTTCTCGATTGATCCATCGGCTTTTCGCTTGATCTTGAACACCCACTTCGTACCGATGGCACGCTGACCTGATGGTAGCTTCGCACCGCGGAACACACCACGTAGACGCATCGACTTGAGTTCCGCACGAATGGCTTTGCGCCAGTGCGCTTGGTCGGGTCCGTTGATCGCCTCTTGGAACGTCGATGGCTCCGACAAATCGCTTGCTTCCACGGCGTTGGCACTCGCACGCCAGAATACAGGAGGACTTGAACTGTCTTCATCATCTTTTCTTCTTCGTCACTTGGCCCTGATTCCACTCGCACACTTGAACGGCGTTTTGGTCCGCGCTCGAACGACTCGTTCGGCGCACTTGCTTCTTCCAGACCAGCTCCACGACTCGCTTGACCCATGTTGCGGTTACTGTCGGAGCGGTTCTTGCGTTTCCCCGCCTGCTTGAAATCCGTCTGGGCAGGGACAGCATCGCTGATATCCAGGTTGTCGAAATTGAGAACGGCTTCGTCCACATCGTCATCCTGATCCATCGCCGAAACGCCAAAAGTCGACTCGTCGAAGGTGACATCGCGACTGATCACCACCTTCCCCGCCTCGATGTCATAAACTCGGTAGGCCTTCGACACTTCCTCGTAGCCCATGAACACACCGGCGCGAGCCTTCGCGTCCCACTTGAGTCGCTTCTCCTTCGGCGTCAGCACATATGCGCGACACCCGAAGATACGCATGTGCTTCACACTCGGCTTCGACTTGTACACGATCTCGAACGGAGTCTTGGCCTCGATCTTGGGTGACGGCAGGCGATTCTTGACGTAAATGGCAGTCATCGCCGCCTCAGCCCAGAAACACTTGTCCAGCTTCGCGTGGTGCAGCATGCTGCGACCGATCGTGACGATGGTACGGATCGCGCGCTCTGCCGTGCCGTTTGTCTGGTGAGCGTACGGAACAGTGGTTTGCTGCTCAATACCTTGGTCTTCGTAGAACGACTTGAGCGAGTTGGTCGCAAACTCACGGGCTCCGTCGTGACGCACAACTTGATTTGTTTGCCGAACTGCGTCTGCACCTTGCTGATGAAGCTCTTGATGCAGTCCTCGCTCTCCGACTTGGCACTCAGGCAGAAACCCTTCATGCATCCGCTGGCCTCGTCCACGATCAGGAGCAGATACTTGCTGCCACCCAGCGAGTCTTCTTCCATCGGGCCACAGATGTCAAAGTGAATCAGCTCGAACACGTCGTAGTGGCGCTTGTCGCGGTTGCTTGGGAACGGCTTCTGGACCATTTTGCCTTGCTGACACCCGCGACACATGCTCGGTCCCGTCGACTTCGTCGGCATCTTGGCGTCCTTGATCATGCCGTTGTTCACCATCTTGCGCAGCACGTCGATGGGAGCATGACCCAAACGCGCATGAAGGTCAACTTGTCCCGAAGTTGTCGCCGCGTTTGCCATCCGCAGTGGCGTCCGAAGCCAGTACAGACCGTCGACAAGATCCGCCGTTGCCACGACCTTGTTCGATCCTTTGCGCGCAATGAGCATGCTGGCGCCGTCGAACACCACTTGAAACGCTCCACTCTTGTTAATCTGCGGCACCGACAGCAGATTCTTGTTCATACTCGGCACGTACAGCGCGTTCTGGATCTCGATCTCGCGCTCGTCGCCGTTGGGCAGGACCACCCGTTCCATGATAGTCCCCACACCCTTGATTGCAGCCTTGTTGCCGTCAGCCACCGACAGTTCGCCCTCGTCCCGTTCATCGATTTCAGCGAACTTGGCCTTGTTGTTGCAGATGTGGTGCGTCGCTCCACTGTCGATCGCCCACATGCCGGACATACCCTTGCCCGTCGATATTCCACACTCTAACGAAACCGCAAACGCCACTCGGTCGTAGTCGTCCACGTCGTTCCTCCAGTTGATGTTGTTGGCCCCGCGTCCACGGTTGTAGCCACCGCCGCGTCGAGCTCCTCGATTCTCATCCTTCTGCTTGGTCCAGCACCGTTCAATCGTGTGCCCCAATTTCCCGCAGTACGCACACTGGCGAGACTCTCGCTCGGCACTGAACGCCTTCGCAGCGTCTTCAGTCTTCACCGTAGCCGTCTTCTCGCCCTGTCGCTTGATGTGCTCATTCGTCAGCACCTTCACAACGTCTTGCGACCGCAGCTCCGCGTTGCTCATCTCCAGGTTTAGCACGACATTCTCGTAGCTCTTGGGGAGACTGCGTAGCAAGCAGATCGCCACGTCTTCATCCTCCATCTTGGCGCCGATGCTGCTGAGCTTGGCGCTGATGTTGAGGACCTCGTTGCAGTGATGCAAGACATTGCCGCCTTCCTCCATCTCCATGCTGAAGAGCTGGCGCTTCAGGTAGATGCGTCCAGCCTTCTGCGACCCGCCGTAGAGCGTCTTCAATCGCGCCCACGCGACCCACGCTTCTTCACAGTCGTCAACCACGTGATGGTAGTCCGCATTCATGTGGAGTAACATCAGTCCAAACGCGATGTTGCTCGCCTTGACGTACTCATCCTTGATCCGCGAGTCCGCGAACGTTGGCGTTGTCTCCCGGTTCACGACATGCCACACCGACTTGGTCAGAAACACGCCACGCATGTAGCGGTTCCACGTCGCGTAGTTGTCGCCGTTGAACTTGTCGATGGAGACCTTGGTCGAGGCGTCTTGAGTAGAGGACATGGTGCTTGGGCTCATAACCTGTTAAAGGTCACAGATCTTGGAGGACGAAGCGGAGGGAGGCTTGAGGCTCTGGAGTCGACCGGAGCGAAGACACTTGACCACGGGGTTTGATGGAGAATTGGAAAGTGATTGATTCGGTCCTTAGTTCGCAAAGTGCTTGCTACCTCTAAGCCTACTAGATATTCTACTGGATACACTCTACTGGATTCCTGAGTTGCTCCAGCCAATCACAGAGCGCCACGCATCTTGCCCATCTTGTACCCAGTATCCTGTCGCAAGTATCCAGCGTGGCGTAAACATCGATGACGCAAACATGTAGCGTAAACATACAGAATGATTGAGCAGGCGGTGAGTGTTGGTCATTGGCACAACCGGTACTCGTACCAGTATACCGGTACCCCACGAGTACCATAACTCAGGTACCGCAATACGCCCCCTCAATGCGAACACTCTGTCACGCCGAGAGCCTGAGTCAGTTCCTTGTGGCGTGGCCCCGGCATCGCCTTTGTCATGATATCCGCCAGCATCGTCGCAGTTTCGCAGTACTCACCGTCACTTCACCGCGTTTTACTTCATCGCGGATGTGGTGGTACTTGATGTCGATGTGCTTGGCGCGACCGTGGTTTACGGGTTCTTCGTCATCTTGATGCATGACTGGTTGTCCTCGAAAATCTTGAGCTCCGGGCACGCTTCTCCAGCAACCGTGAGCATTTCACACACTAATCGGTGCACCCACTTGCCTTCTTGGATGGCCAGGCTCAGCGATGTACTCCGCTTCACTCGTTGATAGCGACACGCTCGACTGCTTCTTGCTTCCCCAACTGATGGGAGCACCTGTTAGCAGGAACACGTAGCCTGAAGTCGACTTGCGATCCGCGAGATCGCCGGCCCAGTCTGCGTCAGAGTATCCCG
>JAAVTI010000001.1:0-68415 GCA_011947335.1 Phytophthora constricta
ATCTTGGTATAACGCTAGTTGTGGAATCCTACTCGGTCAGCGTGGCGGCTACGGTGCGTCTGCAACCTGGCGGTCAGGCTCGTGCCGGAGACGGTAGTGCTGGTCGAAGGTGTTCCTGGCGATGTGATGTCACTGCGTGTGGCTCGAACACTTTGTACTGTTCGCGAGGAAGAGTTCTGGTGGAATTATGTAATGCGTCTACCGATCACGTGGTCATCCCTAAGGGCACTGTGGTCGCTGCCACCACCGTGCTGCCTGAAGCGGCTTTTGCTTTTGAACAGGAAGAACATAGTGTCACCTGTTATCACCCTGTCTTCTAATTGGACCGTTAGGTGATGCGAAGCCCCTGAGTCCAGCAGGACGGGACAACATCCAACGCCGACACTTCAATTGTCGCTGTCTTCATCTTCCGCTTCATCGCCTGCGTCTGCCTGGTTCGCCTGACCCTTCTCCTCTTTGACAGGTGGGTCACCGCTCAGGTATTTGCGGTGCTACGCTGCTGTGTGATTTGGCTGTCCACACTCGCAACAGGCAAACGAAGATCGGCGATTAGCACCACTCGTTGTTTTCTTCTTCTTTCTGTCGACGACTGCTGCCTTGGGTTGCGCGGACCGCTTTCTCACGTTCTTGGCTGCCCATGGATCGGTATTGGATTGGTGCGAATTCTTGGAGTCGCTCTTGGTTGATGGCAATTTTGCTACCAATCGAGGCTTAGTGGCGTGGGCTTTCCCTCGGTCTCCGCCACTTCATCCAACGGTTTTACCGCTTGGTCTAGTTCCGTGACCGGGTCGCTGGCTGGTAGATCGACTCGGCTTTTGAGTACATTTGTGTAGCTTGGGTAAGCCAGATGCACAAACGTCTTAATGCGTGGCGTTCGTTGGCAACGGTAGCGTTTCCCCCTTCAAGAGAGTCAGTCATGACAAGTAGTCGGTTAGGGTACTCGCGGTAAGTTTCTGACCATCGTTTCTTCTCGGGGTAAACTCGTTGAGTAACTTCTTGGTCTGCCAATTTTGCTCGGAACGCACTAACGAGAGTGCTCAAAAGTGGTAAAGTCATGTG
Source organism: Phytophthora constricta (assembly GCA_011947335.1). NCBI lineage: Eukaryota > Oomycota > Peronosporomycetes > Peronosporales > Peronosporaceae > Phytophthora > Phytophthora constricta. The sequence continues at coordinate 1,060 of JAAVTI010000001.1, forward strand.
CGCCATGCCAGCGACGGAACCAGCGACGTGCCATTCCAATGCGGAATAGTTTCAGCACAGAGATCTTAACTTTGTTCGTCTAAAATTGGCTCGCAAGTACTTCGGCGTCATCGATCTTGTCATGAAGTTCCTCCCACCAATCTTTGACACTTGTATCGAACTCGCCTTGATTCACCGACCCGTCGAACGAGGATATCTTCATGTTGTTGAGGTCCACTTTCTCGCCTGTTTTTGCGGTGGCCTCCTCGCATGTCGCTACAGCGATGTCGTGTCCTGTCGTATGTTCTGGCTGTGGCTCTTCTTGCTCTTCAGCATCATCAGCAGGTGGATGTGGTGGTGTCAGCGCTTGCTGTCCATCGTCGTTGGCGCCGTCAGCAGCAGTAACTCCAGGTGTGCCGCGTTGGCTCGTCGAGCTCGGTGGCAGATCATCATCCTTGAGCTTCTTGCGGCTGTTAACCTGTAGATACGTTGAGGTTTGAGGCTCTTGAGTCGAAGAGGGTAACAAGTAAACTGAGGTGTTCGTTCGGCTACCTGTCGTTTTGGCAGCTTACCTTATCCTATTTGTACATGCAAGTTGCGCATACATCGGCGTGAATTCGGTGGAAACGCAGAGGTCCACGATGACCTTCAACGAGAGCAGCTCGAAACCATTGGATGACGCCACACTGGTCACGCGTCCCTGAGCCACTGTTAGCGTACCCGTCTGCAGCTTGTCGCGCTCGGCGCCGCGAGCCCAACACTGACGAGTCTAGTAGTCGTTCGACCGTACGTACTCCTTCACTGCTCAACTCGTGGCCCAGTACTTACTCCATTGACTTGGCTGCCAAGGTGTACTTCTTTAATGTGATTGTCAACCCGGCTGCTGGTAGTCTCTCTAGCACAGTGACAACTTCCACCACTTGTTGTTTGATGCCACCGCGTGTGAATATCGCTATGTCGTCTAAGTACACCAAACACGTCAGCCAGTTTAATTCACGTAGAAAACCGTCCATCATCCGCTGAATAGTTGAAGGCGCGTTCATTAAGCCGACGGACATCCTTAGAAATTGAGAGCGACCGTGTTTTGTAGTAAACGCCGTTTTGTACTGATCACCTTTCGGCACCTTGATCTGCCAGTAACCTGCACGAAAATCCAACGCCGTGAAGAGTAGTGCACCACCTAACGCGTTCAATGTCACGTCGATGCGGGGTAGTGGATACACATCCTTCTTAGCAATTTTGTTGAGAGCTCTGTAATCGACGCAGAACCTGACCTCGTCATCCTTCTTGCGCACTAAGACCACGATAAATCTCCATGCTCCATTACCTTCTTCGATCGCGCTGGCATTCAACACCTTGCGCACGTCCTCTTCAATGATGGCGACTTCTGTTTGTGCCTGCTGCCTGCCCTTCAACATTATTCCGGCCTCCTTGCCAGTATCGTTGTGGTGTTCCACATCCAACACCGTCGCGGGTGGGCAATTCCCTGTGTTCATTGCAATCTTATGCTAGACCCTCAATATATTCAGCACTAACGCCCTTGCGCTTTCGTCCTTGGTGCCGATGTTCACATCGTCTTCGTTGTCTAATAGGGTCTAGCAATCACCTAGCTCGCCCAACCACTCGCCCACACGCTCACTCGACAAATCGCCGTTGTGAGGGCTTCGCCTTCCTCAGACGTCACTCGCTTCCGCTGTCGTCACTGTGCTTTCTTCTTTGGTCCGGACGCACGTATCGTACTGCTGTCACCGCCGGCCACACATTAGACACATACCGCGTCGCTTGCCCTTCGTCTTCACCGTCATCTCTTCGTCCAACCGCTTGGTCAACAACTCTGCCGTCACCTGTTTTCTTGCCTGCCAACGTATCTGCTCTTTTGGCTAGGTATGCGTTATTTCTTGCCTTGGCCTCGGGGTCGGGGCATCTGTCGGAGAAATGTCCAACTTTACCACTACAATCCTTGCTGCTGACTGCTGTTAAACGGCACGCTGCTCTAGAAAACTGGCTGGTCGATTGTCTCGCTTTTCACCTCTCTCGACACCTTCCGTATCTTCGCCTTCTGTTTTCTTGGTCGCGTAGGTGGTGGGGTTTCATCTCGTCGGATTCCTCGCCATCAGCTTCAGCTGCTACTTGCGCACGCATAACCTTCGCTAATATCGAGACACCCACAGTGGCGACATCGACTCCGACACGATCAGCTGTAACGAAACCAACGACAACCTCCAAGTCCACCAGCCGACCCAAGCTATGGCGATGATGATGATGCCAGCTATTCAGGCAATAGCAGCAGCCATGATGGATCGAGCGATAGCAGCTCCGGCAGTGACAGCTCGGACGGGTCAGTGATAGTTTGATGTGGACGGCACAGTAAGCGATGACGCAACGTGGAAAATCTGGATTTGCAGACGTACACCCCGTCACCGAAGGTGCCTATCTCGACGTGGATCGACAGAGTTGACTTGGCGTTGGAAGGTGCGAGGCGAACAAGCCGCGGAAGTGGACCGGCCAATAACTCTACTGCATCTTGGGCAATAGGTTGATGGACAGCGCATCGCGATGATGGGTTTTGATGAACAGGAAGCTTCACAAGCGCGAACGCACTTAGGCGACATTGACGAAGGCACTCCTGCGTCGGTTTGTAGAGCGACTGGTCAAGTCGGCCGCAGAATGGAGAGTCAATAAGCGACGCATGATCCCAGGCGAGAAGTACGCGGACTTTGGTGCAGGCTTGCGCGACGCCACAGGCAGGAACCGAGTCAACGAACGGGTGTTGCTGGCGCAGTTTTACAGCTGCTTGGACAAGACCGTGCGCTCGTTGGTTCGACAACAGCCGAAGCCAACCACACTTGAGGAGGCCGTGGATATCGACGACAGCGACGAGAATGTGGCGTTGGGAATGCTGAATATCGGTCAATAGAACCTAGTCCGGTTTTGGTGCAGATAGATGACTGGAACGACTGGAGCGACGACTGTGATTCTGAGCGTCGGAAACACTGGACAACCGTCGGGTTCCACCACGACGATGGCAGGATGGCAGGTAACGTGCAGCATGCAATAAGTGACGTTGATGCTGAGACCTTGGGGATTTTCTCCAACCTGCAAGACGTTCACGACAAGTTTACTGGAACTTAAGAAGTTCCGAAGGGGCGAATCTGGAATGGACGCTTTTGGGCAATAAACGAGAAGAAGGCGCAACACAGTAGTAACCCGAAGACCGATTTAATGAACAAGCATGTGGCCCAGAAAGCAGATGAGAAGGAACTTGGCCGAGCGGCAGGTGTTCTCAAGTACGTAGCGCTTTTTTAATGATAGAAGGAACCCTCGTGTGAAAGGTGCGCGAGTGTCATAGCAGATCTGGTACTAACTCCATGATTGGAACTTTGGTGCCCTGCAGCCCAAGCCTATACCGACTACTGAACGCCGCTTCTTCTACAGAAAAGGCGGGTATTCAGTCTCATCACTGTCGCCAAGAGCTGCATCATCATCGATCTGAGTGCTGCTGCGTCGCTCGGCGAAGCTGCTGCTGGCTGGGCATCGCCAACTGCGGGTCCTATTGAGCTGCTGGCTGCGCCACTGCGTTATCTGTCGATGATGTTCCCTGCACAACTGGTTGCGCTGTTGGAGACTGCGCGACTGTGAAAATGCTGGTGCGTTGTGTGAAGCTGAGGATGCGTTGGAGGGCTGTCGGTGTCACTGACATCGACGCTGACCGTGATCGCGTTACAACACCTAGCGTCTGGCTACATGCTCTCGCTTGCATCTGCGTTTTTGCTATCGTCTAGTTCTCGCTGCTGGGACGCCTATTGTCGTTCACTCTTGTAATATAAGCCCCTGTATGAGCACCATGTAACGTATCTAGTGTACCCTGTACGCTGGGTAGTCGATGCTCCCAGTGCTGATCTACTGCCACGCCCGATTTCAACTTGTGTGTACACTGCTGGTAGACAGAGAAGCAATTTGCTCTTCTATCTCCGCGCCGGTAACGATGTCCGTCGACTTCGCCACCTACTTTATTATCGTTTACGTTTGTTCAACAATTAGCTGTAGATAATTGGTAAAGCTCAAGGCTAGCTAGTAGCCAATTCGGGCACAGTAAACAACACACATCAATAATCATTTTTGTTGGTGCTGAGGAGTACTTGGTTGCACGTCATTGCTGGGTAGCGCGAAAACGACTCGCCGCATAAGAAGCCCCATCCGGTCACTAATCCGTAAGCACCGGTCATGAGTCACCATCCCTCAGTGCGAAGAGGAGTCGTCACAACCCACGTGGCGACAGCCAACAACCATCACACTAGTCGTTCCTTCCACAACACCCAGTCATTGGCGAATTACTCTTCAAACGTCCGGGTACGTCGATGCGGTTGGCCTTTATACTGTTTATTCGATAAATGACACTGTGCGATGTTAACTGCTGTAGCGAAGCAAGCGAGACGTCGGCGGACGTGCTGAATGTGCTGTGCAACTGGGCACATGCGGTGGTGCAGTCCGGGTGGCGCTTTGGTAGTGTTTAGTGGGGGGTAGTTCTGGGTGGTAATCTGATGGATTTTGTGTGTTGCAATAGTAAGTGGTAGAGCTGGTCAGAACCAGTCTGGCAAGTTGAAAAGAGCGTTGGAGCAGGATGATGCGGATCGTCCGAGGAAGAGACGATCGATGAGCAGTACAGTGGAAAACTCTCTGGAAGATGAAAGTGATGAACTTTGGAGTTGGAGCAATTACTGGAAAAAGCCACACTGCGTCAGCAGAACGAGGTTTTTGACCGCGACAAGATGGAGGACATCGAGAAGGTGGTGGACATTGAGGAGACACTGGCGACAATCGGCCAGCAGGCGCACGACGGCACGCTTGCTCTGGAGGATCTGGCCGGTGGTACCATATTTGTAGTGACAAAACGGGAGAAATGCCCATATTGATGGGATTAGCGGTGGGCTTGCCCATGCAATGCACTAAAAATATAACGCGCGCATTGCATCTGGCCAATGATACAATTTGCATTGTCGTCCGCTTCCAGGTTTCTGACAGTGACAGAATTAGACTCCAGGGCGCAGATGGATACCAAACCCACTATCACTCGAAGCCCGCTGAGGTTATCTTCGTGCGCCTCCACGAACGCACCCTCCTCCAAAAGTTATCGTGAACTCCGCTCTGCCCGGAATAACTCTGGTCCAGTGTCGCAAAGAGAAATGTGTAACGGTATGCATTCGTTTCGCTCTTTTTTGGCGAATATCCAGCAAACGCCGCACATCCGGATTTTGCGCTGACGACGGAGAAGTGCCAAAGTCTCACCGTGGAGAAAGTTGTCATCAGTCCTCTTCGACACTTCACTAGACGGCAATCCCAGCGTTCTTCGTGTTACGTGGCCGTTACGCGTGTAACGTCCAAGTTGCACATGTTCCTCGTTGAGCCGCTCACCCTTCGGTTTCTCGAGTATTTCGAGCCTTCAGACACCGCTCTGAACGAGACCCGCCGTCTTTGCCCGCTTGAAGCAGACTCCGACCAACGTCTCGTTCTTCATGGGGAAGTACTTATACTACTAAAACCTAAATTTCAGAGCTTCCTCGTGCACCGCACGACTTTGTTTAAACCTTGGTTTATAGCACAAAGTAGTTTACTTGGCAGTGCTCACCCAGATACCGTCGAAGCCAGGGCATTTACATCTCTGTTTTTCCCCACGTCGCGTTAAGCCCGAAGAAGGCGCGGATACCGTTATATAGAATGCAGAATGCAGTGGAATCTTGTCGGACGATTAATGGCAAGGGGATATTAATGAGCGCAGAAGCAGATTTTTCATATCGCTAGTAGCTGCATGTACTCGCTCGAGATAGCATTACCAAATGAATGCGGCTAGAATGCGTTGCAGATACCCTGTATTCAGATTGTGCTGTGTTAAGCTGACGAGGGGTTTGAATGCTCAGACTGCGCGATTTAGATGAACGTGTAAGACACTTGCCGTACGCTTGGCCCCACTACCGAGCGAAGCGTAGCGAGGAGATGCCCCTTGGGGAGGTATAGGGGGTTAGGGTCCATGCCTGCCGCTATGATATTTTGCGCCTTAAAGGTTTAAGGGTTTGGTGGCCGCTCTTACCACAGACATGGTGTGTCATGACATGACACGGTACCTTGGCTTGATGGCACATGTGGTATTATCCCGATAGAAATTAATTGCGCCACAAAGTGCCATGCGGTAATATTAATATATCAGTGAGGAAACGTTTGCAAATGGAAACATTGCAGTAATGACCGGAAAGAGAGCTAACCACGTGGAGGGCTCTACAGGCGCGGATCTGAGCACGAGCAACTCAGGATTGGACTCTGCCGTCCAGCAGTTCTCGCGTCTGCTGATGTTGCGCCGCTCAGGCGTTCAGCAGCCCTCACATCTACATCTGAGCAGCCTATCCCCCAATCCAGCAACGAGCAGAGAGCCCCGGTATCAGTGCTAACTTCTGTGTCAGCAGCAACAACGACAGGCAGTCAAGCTCCTGATTATGAAGATGGACGCGCCCGCTTCAAGGGATAGACGCCGTGCTCCGGTCAGATTCGGAGCATAAAGCACATGCCCTGACTTGACGTTAAAGCATATTGGTTTCGGGCTGCCGCGGACGATTCTGACGCGGTAGCAACAACGTCGCGTCATCGCATGGTAAATTGGACTGTTAAAAGGACCGGAAAATTGTACAACCCACGAGCAATAACTACGACTCGTGGACGGTGGTGCAGTTGCGAAAGGCGTGTACCGAAAGAAAGTTTCGCCTCGGACGAAAGATCACTAAGTCGGAGCAGATTCGCCAACTCCGAGCGTACGATGCTGCCCGTAGAACTGTTCAGTCAGCTATTGACGAGGAAAATCTGTTGGATTCTAGCCTACGAAAGACACGCCACTGCGTCATTCGGCTTTTGAATGGACCGTTTTGCTGAGCGCCTTGCGTCGTCGGATGATTCAGTAACGCGCGACGAGCTTGACGCTGGTGAAGTGAACGGGAAGACCGCGTTTTGAAAGGAGGTAGAAGTCGAGCATCGTGAGAACATATCCGAATACAACATACTCTTTGACGAAGCTGAAAAATGATCCTCATTTTGGTGGTATCAATCCCTCCGTTATCATCGAGCACACCACGCCCAAGCTCTACAATATGTGAAAAAAAGAATGCCAAGTACGTCAAAAGAATGCTAAGTTCTACGTGTCTGGCCAGAACTCGATGAGTATTACGACTTCTGAGACGGCAGCTGGGATGCTCTGTATCTTCGAAATTGCACTAAGGTCAAACCGGAGCTGGCGGTATTTGCAACGGCGGTATGCATGCCGAAGACGAAATCGACTCGATGAACCTGCACCCTCCACGAAGTAATGTGCCCTCGACCAAGCCGGCAAAGTCGCAAGATCAAGTTCTCAAAACAATCAATCGCGTGGCTGACTTCGTCGTATGAGCACCAGCTGCCAGTACTACTGTCCTAGCGGCCAGTGCCAATGAAGACGTGCTAATTGATCGAATCGCCAAACTTCAACAGCTCATTGACCAAGTGTAGGAGCTAACGAAAGTCCGAATTAAGTGGTGAATCTGATCCTTCGCTGGCCAAAAGCCTTCGGCTGTATGTGTAGCGGTTGCAGCACTACAAAACTCAGCTGGTTGCCGATGATTAACGATCAGTTTCTACCCAGCCAGCACATCCATCGTTCTACTTCGCTGCAAATGACACTTCGGACCCATGTATTTTGGCCGGAGGGAAGACGCATTATTTTTAAAGATCGACTTTAATGATTATAACTTTCATTTTCTTCTTAGGCTCGTCTTCTCCTGCTACGCGATGGCGTGATATGACGTCGCGCTCAACTAGTTCAACTAGCGCGTCTCGAATCCATTCGGAGCTGCTGTGCAAATCGGCGTCGACGACGCGTACAATCGGCCATAGTGCGAAGCATCTTGAGGTGCTACCGTGTAATCTGGTGGTACGTCATCATCTAGCGTGTCTTCTTCAACTCCATCAATCAATCTCCATCGTCTTCGACTCTTTAGTCTCTATTTTAAGGTGCCGCTGGTTGATACATTAAGGAGCATACACGCAGCTGCGATCGTTGGAGGCACTCGCTTGAGCCCAATTTCCAAGGGAGACCTAAAACCACACCACTTGCAACCCAAAAGCCCGAGTGCGATCTCTATCCCAATCCGGAGCTGGTTTAAATGAAAATTATAACTGCCATCATGGGAAGCCGTAGTAATCCGTGGCCTCGGGAAAGGTGTCAACAGTTGATTTGAATTTTGTATCGGACGTACGTCCGGGGATTCGTAGTTCTTCACGCAACGTAATATTATTTTTTTAGGATAATGGTCGATTCGAGATTGATGTGCTGGTGTGAATGATGTGCATTGTGGCTTACACTGCAACATTCTCCGCGCTCGTGGTTCTCCCGTCCTTGACCTTTTTGCGCTCCAGTGTTCACTCGTACCACGGTAGTGGTACAGTACCGCCATCACTCTAAATTCTAATGTCTCCGAGGTTGATTCGTCGCGTGAAAGGCTCCGACAAAAGGTGCTATTTGTTGCGCGATGGATGCTTGAAAGTCGCCCGAAGGTCGTCTGATCACAGACGGCTCCTTGGAAAACGTCACCAAACGGCAGTTCTACGAACTGCGAATTGGTGTACGCGTTGTCATCGACAACGTACAATCCTCTTGGTAGTTCGTTCACTACTGATGGCAGTCGTCACTTAAGAAATGTCACTGCGTCTCCTGTTCCTCCTGGGCTCGAGCAGGTTACAGCAGAGAATCTGATGCGATCACCACAACAAGCTCGGACGTTGACCGTTGGTAATGTCCAGAAAAAACGAGCGAACTCTTGTTACCTCCTTCTTTCTGGGAACGCGAATGGGACAAAGCTATCCATCTATTTAACGCCGACACATCCCTTCATTACGCAGGAGCTACTAAGCTTCTCGAATGCTTGCAGCATGTCGCTGGGTCGGCACCGTGGTAGGAAATTGCAGTCGTAGATCAGGGTGAGAAATAATGGCATCCACCACCTCGTGGATAGCAACGTAAAATGCGCTAACACTGACACCGCTATTTAAAGGAACGTCATGATAGGAACCTCCGGTAAGCCACCGCAGACACATTTGGAGTTGGTGTGTGTTATAGGCTCGATTCCTGTCCGGTTACGTAACTGCTTCGCATCGAATAGGAGGTACGGCTCGAGTTCGGCTGCAAGCGCCACGAATTATGTGTAGGACATCTTGTAGTACTTGTAAAATTGACCCTCGTCAATCGAGAGTTCTGAACAGCTCTCCCAGTCGAGACGAACGCGTTGGAGGCACTTAAGACGCATGTCAACGGGAAGGGCAACGACGAGCACAAAAGCAGAATGACTACGACGAAAGGTGCGACTCTGGACGGGGTTCTATGCTACCAGGTCACGAATAGCGATGAATTTCAATAGCGTATAGCAGCGTGGCAATGATACGTTTTATGGCATGATGTTTTTGCCGTTCATGGCACTAATACCCTATCCCTAAAAACGCGGACCAATCAGAAGTCATCGTTTTGTGCCATGGCATGGCATGGTTTGGTGAAGGGCGGCCCTGAGGGTGTAGTTTTTGCTCAAAGCTGCATAAGCACCAAACAACATCGCTTCCAGCGGTTTAAGCTCCGTGTGTCAGCCACAAGAAGACGTTGGGACCTCACCATCTATCGCTATTTAGCCGCCCTTCTCTTCTGGAGCGGCGATCCCTCCCTTGCCTTTTGTTGCAATTGCAAAGTGAACGACTGTTCAGTGTGTTCACGTCCACGGTGTGTCCACATCAACACTAAGCAAGATAATGCTCTGGATTTTATATTCAGAGTCCAACCCGGGATCGCACCGACGTCTGATTCTACCTATAGCGAGTGCCCTCCTTAAAACGATATGGCTGCTTACTTATCAGGGTAGAATGTACCTCAAGTAACGGATTACCTTAAGACATTTATAAAATATGAAATTGGGAGTCTATACAGGCCCTCTCAAAATCGGTTTGCGAACTTTTCTACCAGTTTGGGGCTCGGTCGCGCGGGAACGAAGATGTATATCCGTGTGCGACACCCAACGTGTCACTCTTTTTTACTTGAGTTAACTATAGAATGGGTCGTGACCCGATTTACCGGGGACACCTAACGTGTCACGGACAACTACTTGATTTTTATGCAGGTTGGTAATATCCCCAAGCGCGCGCTTGCGTTGAGGGCACGTTTCCTTCTCGCTCTCCCTCGAATCGCTGCTTTTATCATATGTGCAGCTTGCTTCATTTCCAATGTACGTTGCTTGACCTCCTCCCGCTTCATAAAGCTGCGGAATCGCTGAGCAGCCGCATCTTCAATACGCATTGCGTGGCGCTCTTTCATAGCTCGCTTCGCTGCCTCCGTTTTAGTGATTCTAGCTTTCTCAGCTTCTTCCCACTTGCAAGCTCGACGAAAGCGGTGAGATGCAGCGTCTTCGAGGCGCATGGATTCCGGAGGCACGTCACGAACAACGGGCTCAAGCCGAGAAGCATACCCACGCACAATCTCCTCCGTCGAGTGCTCCGCCCTCTTTTCATCCAAGATCTGGGGCTTTTGAGCCGAAATGACCGCCTCGTGACGCTCTTTAAACCGCTGCACCCAGCGCTTGTTAGGAAACTCAAGTGGTACGCCGTCCGGCTTATGGACCAGATCACATTGGCGAAGGATGTATCGTAGTTCAGGGTCCTCAAGACAAAAAACATGTGTGTTCGAGCTGCGATCACTTCTAACACGCCAACCCCGTGCCCTCGCAAGATATACTTTGCCTCCCCTTTCTTGGCGTCGGTTTTTACAGTACCATGAAGCCGAATACATAAAGCGTCCCTGTCTATACAGAACGTTTTCGCGGCCTTGCGAACGTTCATTCCTCCCAGTACAGCGCTTAGCGCCTGCAGCCAGGGAGGATCTGGTGCGGCCATGCTGCGAGAGCTCTGCTCCGCAGGATAAAAATCTGGAACTGGCAGCGCTTTCTACGTTAGCCCAGATAATTGTATGTGGGAATCTTTCGAAGAAATTGAGTTGGGGTGGCTGGACGGTGGTGTGACCTTTTAGATGTCGCACACGAATACCCCTTCGGAAGATGATTTCGTCATTTATTATTTGTCGCAGCTTCAATATGTTATCGGGTATGCGACAGTTCACAGGACAAATAGCTCATACACAATGACATGCACGCGTGGCACCCAAAATTCTTGTGTGCCACCCAGATAAGAGAGTGACGCGTGGTCAGGCCAGCCCAGAGGACGTGGCCAGGTCAGCCGGGAGGACGTGCGTGGCCCATCCATTCCGCGGCCTCTGCATGCAAGACAAGTCTCACTTCACAAAATCCCCCGGAGCGCAGGCGCGGCGTGCCTCGGCCCGCGTGCTGGCACGGCGGCGCCCTATCGCCACGACGGAAACCACGACGGACACCATGACGGGCACCATGGGCGCGGCTTGCGTGCCGGCCCGGCGGCGCCTAACACCACGACACCACGACGAAAGCCATGACGTACAGCACGACGGATACCTTGGGCGGTGGCTTGCCTCGGCCCGCGTGCCGGCACGGCGGTGCCCTAACGCCAGCGCGACGACGGACATCACGACGAACACCACGACGGACATCACGTGTGCAGCGTGCCTCGGCCCGCGTGTCGGCATGGCGGCGCATTATCGCCACAGTGCGACGACGGACCCACAAGCGCGAGTCAGCATTGGCAAACGCGAGTAGGGCAAAGCCCTGGCCTGTGCGGAGCAAGTTGAAGAGGTTCGCCCCTGTACTGCTCTAGCTGATGGCTGGGTCTTTACCTTGCTCGTGTTCACCGCGCTCAAGCTCCGCCGTATAGAATCACAGAGGGTAGCACGGTATATAATGTATTAAAAGTAGTAAGTTTATTTGCCCCCTTAAAGCCTGCATTCGCTACTCTTCCTTCGCTTCTACTTCTATATAGGCATGTTCAACCTTACGGCGTTTGCGGTGTCGATACTTCTTCATCTCCCCTGATGGAAAGTTTTCCGCCGGCTCCAGGTAGGTTCCCATGCGGTGAGGAAAAGCGTTCTGCCATCAATGCGCACGCCGTTAAGGATCGTGCGCATTTGGTAGTAGGTCGTCCAGAGAGGTCAAGATTGGGTGGCAACACCCACTCTGTCTCGCCAGCGTCGTCTCCGTGGAGAGCCGCCTCCATGAGACGAGCCTTGGTGATGCGTGGTTGTGGGACAGCACCGAGCAGCTGCTTGATTGCGGCCCCGACGTTTGAGGAAGGGTTGCTTGAAGTGAGGCCCTAGGTCCTCAAATAGCGGGCGGCCGCCTCATCCATCCTTCCCCACCCCGTTGGCGCAGGTGCTGTTTGCACCAGTCGAAGAAGGCCTTGAATGGGGTGGGCAGAGCTTGGTCGTTGGTGGCAGACGCCATTTGATGCTTTGGTTTGAGCTGGAAGTTTGCAAATGAGCGAGGTGTCTCTAGTTTAATGCATATTGGGATCATTCGGGGTAGTTTCATGAAAAACGGATGCGAGGTGCGACGACATTTATATTCTTTGGTTACAAACTTGCTACTGCTAACTTCAGTCAGTGCTCAGTGCATAACCGTTGGTTCGAGGGCGACCAGCGTGAACGCGAGCGTTGCTTGTGAGGGCGGACGTCGCTTTCGAGAAACCGAGCGGTTGCCGAGAGTCCGCTTACCGTCCAATCCAGTGTAGTACTTGATTTGTAGTGCGAAAATCACGTGTATGCAAGTTGCGAACTTGAAGTTGTACTTGCAACCGCACGTGAGCTGGCTCGTATCCACGTTCGAACCACCTTCTGGCTGTCCTTCAAGCTCTATTTGCGCATAATTGGCTCCCATCTGTGCCGATACAGGGGCAGCCTCGCGACTTCTGCCCAGCTCCGGCAGAAACACGCGATTGCAGCCCCGTGTCAGCATGGACACCAGGTTCGGGTTCGGGGATTCAAGCAAGAACTCAATGCTGGATCGGCTTGGAGTCATATCTTGGAGCAATTTTACGTAGACGGAAATCTTTCATACGAGCTTTCAACTGCTGTGAGGCTTGAGGCACCTCCTTGAATGGTCTTGGAGTCACAGACTGGTGGCTGCAACAGTCCGCGAGTAGCCCGATGAGAGTTCCTATCTTGTGCTTGGTACGGAGGGTGTAGTCGCGCTTGATCAATCGGTTGAACTGCGCTACTAGATTGTTTGTCGTAGCATAGGCGCTTGGTGTGTGAAAGCACTGCCAGCACCCGAACGCGCTTGTATCCCACATGTTCTCGAAGTAGGTCCGGAACGCCCGCAACTGCTGTTCACCCGACCATCTTGTCAACACCGTTACAACCAGTTCGTCATACACGGCTTGGTCGGAAGCAAAATGAAGCTCGTAGATGTCCGCCACGACAGCAAGCTCGTAACACCCTTGAGTCTTTCATGAACCTTGGCCATCATGTGATAGAAGCACATCAAGTACGTGAGGTCGGAATCCACCCCGAAGACTTGGGTGACGGCATTAAGCTGCGCAGCTTCGGCATCAGCCATCACATGTTTCAGTAGCATCTGCTTCCCAGTAAAAACAGTGAAAAAGCTGTGGAGAGCTGAGAGATCCTTCACATAACATCCTTCCAATCGCTGGGAATTGATGAAGAGAGCCACCAGGTGGAACGATCGACCCCGATCCGATACACCGCACACAACGACAGGATATCCTACTTGGTTCAACTTGAAGGTGCCATCCATGTGGAGCACGGACGAGACAGGGTTCCGAGCAGCGCTAAGCAACAGTCGCTTAATCGTCAAACCAACAAGGAAAGGAGTTTCGTCAAACCCATCCCCACATCTGGCTTGCCATTGCTGTCACGCTCCTATCCGAACGAAAACGGCTGGGTGTCCATCGTCGCAGAACCAAACACCAACTGGTCAATCTGACACAGGATGTCGTCATAATCGTCAGTACGGCGAAGCTTTGTCTTCGTGAAGCTGCTGACGAACCATTGCACCTGGCGTAACGTCGGCGTCTCTTCATCCGAAAGCCCGAATCGTCGACTCATGCCCATACGAATCCGAGCTGGCTTCAATCCTTGGGTTGCCATTTCTCTCGCGTAGTCCTTCTGCCGAGGGGTGAGCTGAGGCGTGCGGGGGTCTCGAACGAGGATTTCGAGGGCACCGCGCTCCATGATCGTCACTCAGTTAGGTTCTTGGCAGGAGAAAACCTTGCCCAACCACGGGCACGCGTCATACGGCGTCGCAGCCTTGCACGTTTCCGACGAGCACTTCAGCAGCTGGTATCGCATACTGTGCGGCCTCGTCAGCGCGCACACAACACACGGAACCAGGTGGCTCTTCATGCTGATGAAGAGCTTCAATGTCCCCCATGAGCAGCTGGGAATCTTCGCGAGCCATATCACTGGAGATGGTTGTCCACTTGTACGTAGTGGGCGTGTTGAGGTGGGGAGGGTCTACTTGGTCTACGGAGAGTGCTTCTTTTACGAATATGAGGGGATATCATGAGCAGCCACAGGTACGAAGGCGCTCAAAGCCTATTAACCTCGTTCTGATTGGTAGATATGAGGGGATGCTCTCGCAAATGATTCGATGGTAATTGAGTGGTGTGCGACCACCTGGATTTGGGGTGGTGTGCGTGTACCCGTGCGCCACACCTTTTATTAGTGTAGTGTAGTGTGAACTTTGCGTGCATTCCGCACACGTTATGTGATATCCCATGATCTGAGTGGAAACCTTGATTCTGTGTGTTTTGCGGGTTCTGTCAGTTCACATCTGCTGACCCGCTCAGCGGCGCCAGCCAGCACGGCGGCGCAGAAGGCCAAGCTCAGGAAGGCCATCGAACGGGGCAACACGGAGGGCGATAAGATCTACACATAGGCAACGATGTGGTTACGGATATTCATTCCGAGCCCCCGCCCCCGAGCAGTCTACGTGCAACTACGCGGGCGCGCCGAGCAGCGTTTTTCGCTTAAATTTAAACTTAATGTTTTCGATCTAAAAACGACTGAAAACGTTAGCAATGCGATCACCACGCCATCTATGACCTTTGGGGATGCTTTGGGCGCGTACGTGACCCAAACAGACACATGGGTGGACCAGACCGCCCCACGAAAGCGGATGTAGCGACCACTTAGTCCCCGAACTACGCTGATGGCACGACCGACGCAACCGGTGGTCTGAACGATGCTTCCGTGCTCAGACCGACACGGTGCTACCGTTACTGATTACACCTGTCACCACTGCTCCGACAACACCGACAGAAGGTGCCGAGACGCGTGCTCGTCTCTGGCGCAAACAACTCCGGCAGCGATGGCCAGATCAACGATTACACAGCATACAGACTCGATCCCGGCGTCGATTACGCCGCCAACCGAGGAGGAGGCGTGACCTCAGCAGTTTGCTCTGCTCTGTGGTGTTTCTGGAAAACGTATTATCACAAGAATTAATCCTTTTCGTATTAACTTGGAGTCAGCGAACACAACGCGTTGCTGCTCGGCTTGGAGTATGGCTGAACCCATAGCCATCTCGACCTTTCGGTTCCATAGCTGAAGGTTCTCACCTTCCTTGCCGGAAAAGGCATTAACGCTCAGTATGAGCGGCTTGGGTCGTGACAGCGTCTGAGGCGCAGCAGCACTGACTCAGTGCTGGCTGTGCTCCATAAGAGAATTCTCATACGTAGAGAACGCCTCGAGGCGCGCGTGAACCGCGTCCGGACCTTGGGACGCCGGGCGCCATGCCCTGAGGGCATGGCGCTAGGGCTCCGCGAAGGCTGAGATAGGAAATGCAAGCTGAAATTAGGCAAACAATATTGATTCAATGTAGATGACAATACGGTGCCACATTAAATGGCAGTATGCAAAGAACACCAACTCCTGAAGCCTGGGCACGCTACGAATCCGGTACCAGCGTTATCGACGTTTTCGGGGTGGATGTAAGCTTCTTGCCTTGGTACTCAGCTACCTGACAAGCTTGCAGGACAAACACGGTGTTTACATGTTTTGTCGTCACACAGTCCACAAAGCCTCCCCAAAGGGTACACCGCACCTCGGTATTGGTACTATCCGTCAATACGATTTTCCGTGTGCGGTTGGCTCCACTTCTAGTAAACAGATCTTTAGGCCCCCAACCTATTTGATCGTGGCAACTACACTTACAAACACCCCCACATCCGTTGACAAGACTTGGTCAATTGTGCACCACGGAAAATCATCCTGGAGGCGTGGACGTGCGTGAGTATTCCAGGCGTGCCACTCCTGCAACTGCAGTGTCTCGGGGATGTTAGGTTGGATCGGGCACGACGAGCTCAGAACAGTCGCTATCACAAACCCATAGGTAGTTCGAGCAGACAACAGTCATTAGTAAACCGTTGACCCTCAGCCATAAAATCCAATCTCCTCCTTCGTAAAAGTCGAGAATCGATAGTGAGCGTCCACCAAGATCATCTAAACGCTGACGCGCAATAGTTTTTCTTCTCTCGCCGCTGGAGGCTGACCTGCGCGACGTTTTTCAAGGTGTCGCTGCCGTTTTGATCTTTCCATGTCAACTTCATCCTGTTTCATGAGTTTACGTTTTGCGCTGTTTGAACCGTCTTGCTCCTCCATCCAGCTCGTGGTTTTCGGAAATGCAGAACGTCGTTAACCGAGGCCTACCGCTAAGTAGACCTGTCCAATCACCCTCCCATCACTCACTCAAGCCAAAAGGTGTTTGGAGCCGTCTATCATTGCATTCATTCGTAATTAGATGCACGCCTTGCCGCGCTGCATTACCTCTATGCTTAAATCCAAACACATATCGGCGGTTAGCATCTGGAGCAACCCAGAACATCCCACTGTTCTGTAAATGTACCTGCATCTACTGTATGATAATGACGGTCCGGTCTTGTCAGGCGCAAGCGGGACGGCCGCCTCGTAGTCCTTCTCTCCATGTCCTTCCTTCTGGTTCTGCGTGTGGTGGCGACTGGTTGGTCTGCTGCTCCGCCATTCTTCAGCTTCTGTGAGCGGTGGTACGGGCGGTCGTGCTTCAGCTCGTACGAAGACTGCTTGGCCATGGCGCCCCCGGCCTCCTGGGTGGTGCGGCGCTCCTGCTCCTCGTGCAGCTTGCGCTCCTGCATGGCGGCATCCACCAGCATCCCGGAGCCTTTGAGCGCCCGCCTGGGAGCGTTTCGCCTCCTCCTCGGCCGTGCGCTCCGCCTCGAGATGCTCGCGCACGAGCCGCAGTACGTCGTTGGTCTTGATCAAGTCCTTGTCCTTCTATGCGTAGTATCATAACCGGCGCTCGACCGGTTCCAATATACTGTACAAAGGCCTCAATTAACCCTTGTTGGGCTGTGCTAGCAGCAATGAATTGCATCCTATCTCAGTATTAATCCTTTTCGTATTAATACTAATACTCACTTTTGAAAAGGGACTTAGTTAGTATTACGACATATTAATCCTGACCTCGGAATTAGTATCAAAATCCGTTGTCCAGGAACCCGTGTGTTTCTGCGTGTCTGCCTCCCAAATGGTCACGCTCGAAGACAGATTTGCATTGGTTAAAAAGTGGGAGCTGGTCATTGGCCAAAAATAGAAAGAGGGGGCTGTCATTGATCAAAAACCGGTAGAATATATACAAACTCGCGTCCGTTTTGTGCCCATAATTGTATGCACCTTTTGGTATAAAACGTTATATATAGCTTTTTGTATGCTTGTTTATTGGAAATGAAGTGCATACGCTGCTGCGCCATGATCGAGCTGCCGCCGGACCGGGACGACCTCATCCCGCTGCGCCAGTGCACCTGCTGTGGCCAACTGCTGTTCTGGGAGGCATTCGCGAAGGTCAACTCCCGCAGCGTGTCGCGCCGCTGCCTGGCATGCGAGGACGGGCCCAATAGCGCGCGATTCTGGGCGTTGGACCGCCAGCAAAGCAACGGCGCCCCCGCAAAGGGACCTCGTCGAAAGTGCAGCGCTTCCAGGAGAGCTATGCGATGGTGCAGCACACGATGGGCCCGCCCCGCTAGAGACAGCGCCAGTCGTCCTACCCCGCGCGTCGACCAAGCGCAAGCGTATGCGCCAGACCTGGACCAAGCGCCGCCGCTACGCCAAGCACCAGCGCAAGGTGCAACGTAAGCAGCAACGCCAGGAGCAACTTAAGCAGTAGGAATAGGTTGTAACTGATTGGCTGAAAATGTAGCACTTCCTTTCCGCCGAAATCTGTTATTGTTACGTTGTTACAGAGTGTTGATATACAGCGTGTTATTGCGTCATGAGTGTTTCCTCCTAAGAAGGACAAGATGAAGAAGTGGTAAGTATATACTTGCCAAGGTTTCCCAGTTTTGAGTAGGCTGCTACATGAGTTAACTGAACACGTTGGGGGTAAACGAGAACTGGAACGAGAATTGAATAGTTGGGTCAACTCATGTGCTGCGGACTAGAATACATGTGCTGTGGACTATAATGCATGTGCAGTGGACTTGAACGCACATGTAGAGAAGGAAGGCAGACGTACTAGAACGCGCATGTACATCTAGAAGGCAGGCGTAGTAGATAGATGCGTACGAGGTACGTGAATTGCAGAGCGCTCAGCTTGCACGTTGCCTTAAAACTATCGTCTATCATGATAGCAGGTGAGCAGTAGCTGAATTAGGTATGAACAAGGACACAGCATTTGTTTTGGTCAGCTACGTGCCTAAATAGCATACTTGGCTGGACATGTATTTTCACGTGTGCGCAAGACCAAAAAGTCTGATGTGATTTGGCTTGGGTGAAAGTATATTAGTAAGCGTTTGATCGCATGGGCGTGCATGCGTAAATGCGTTGGTGAGTGAGAGATTTCGAAAATTGCGTGGAAATGTGGGTGCGGCTGTGCGTACGAGTAAGATAGAGGGAGAGTGTGCGTGAGTGAGTGGTGAGTGAGTGAGTGAGTGAGTGAGTGAGTGAGTGAGTGAGTGAGTGGTGAGTGAGTGAGTGAGTGAGTGGTGAGTGAGTGAGTGAGTGAGTGAGTGAGTGAGTGAGTGGTGAGTGAGTGAGTGGTGAGTGAGTGGTGGTGGAGTGAGTGGTGAGTGAGTGAGTGAGTGAGTGAGTGAGTGAGTGAGTGAGTGAGTGAGTGAGCTTGAAGCAGCGTGAGTGAGTGAGCAAGTGAGTTAGTGGGTAATAGAGTTCTGTGAGTGAGTGAGTGGGTGAGTTGGAGTGCTTGACTGAGTGAGTGAGTATGTGGGTAATAGACTTATGTGAGTGAGTGGGTGAGTTGGATTGGGCGAGTGAGTAAGTGAGTGGTTGTGATATGTTTGACGTTTTTGTTCTTCTTTACAATTGCTAGCACAGCAAAAATTAGTTCGTACACATATTGGCAACCACGATTTCAGACTGTGAATACAACGTGAATGGAGTGTTGATGTGCGATCCAAATGGTTACGTGCGTGTATATTACTGAAAGCATATTGAAGTATTGATGATGTTCTGCACGTGAGGGAGGCCAAGTTCATGCGTAGGAGTAAATGGGACCAGTTGGTTGAAATGAGATGCTAAAGAATATGGTTTACAGTAAAACATCAATCATGGTAGATTTATGCCTTCGCACACAATTAATCTGTTGAAGTACGAGAAAATTCGCAAGTGTAAGTACTACACCTGGGAAAAAGTATGGGATGAAACATTTCAAATGATACACAGAGCCAAAAACTCGGCACCTGCCGAGCGCAGCGAAGGCGGGCCTTGGCGAGTAGTGGAGCGAGCTGCGAAGCGAGCGCAACGGGCTGCATCAAACCATTTACCCCGCCCGCAAAGCGGGCGGCGCCGACTAGTCAGTAATACTGGTACAGTACACGTTTTTCCGCTACTGTAATCCGACACGAGTAACAACCATGGCCCAGCTCACTGAAGAATAATCTCAAGTATATCACCCCCGTCGCCAGCGCACTGGCAGACAATACGGCTAAATGACCTGGAGCTAGCTTCTAGTTACACTCGCCGCTGCACCAGCGCAGGGAAGAGGTTGCCTTCAACTAAGGACCGGAGTACATGTTCGTTATCGATACGTGCAAGTGCGCGAAATGTTTTTAGTCTGTTAGGCAAATACACACTAAGCCATCTCCACCTTGTTCATGGCTTCAAGCCAACCGTCTCCCCCTCTAGGTAGACTTTAGGTCGAAGCTTCCTTTCGGGCTTTGGCACTGTGCTTCTCTACTGGGTCAACACATCGTTGATGGTTCTGATGCAGACGCACTTGGGTCAGCTATTGGTGTACTGCTTGCCGAGCATTGATGTCGCTGCATTTGTGGGTGTGATGGTCTACTCCATCGCAATCCTCTTCTACGGCTTCAACCCGCCAGGGATCACCATTCCAGCGGGATACCAATGGCTCTACACCATCACACCGCATCGATACTCGGTCGAGATTTTGGTGGCACTTGTTTTCAGCGACCGCGACGAACCCCTAACATTGATAGCGAGACGACTCAGTACGTGAACGGAAGCGATGAGCAACCGCCGACTGGCACCGACCTCACCACAATCAAAGAGTACGTCGAGTCCACGTTCGAGTACAACACGACAGATCTGGCGCAACTTCGGCATCGTCTTGGCGTTCATTGTCGGCTAGCGGCTGTTGGCGCTGCTCTCGCTGCGCTTTGTCAACTTCCAAAGAAGTGACCACCACGATCCGCAGTCGGTCGGCAGCGAGTCCAGCGTGTACTCCGCAGTGCGGAGTCCGCAGGCACGCGTCAATTACTGTAGCTGCATGTTGTATCGAATCGCGTGAGCTAATTATCGCTATTGACCAGTCGCGCTCGGCGTCACCATGGTACAACAGCCGAGATTGTACCGTGTTGACTCCCGGAGATCTCCTATGTCGAGAGCCCGGCTCCACTCTACAAGCCAAAAAATGCATACAACTTTCAAGTACAATGTCCCGCTTGTCAGGTTGAGGTCGTCAACAAATCGGCTTCAATGATGACAGCATTCAACGACATCGAATTAGAATCGAAATAAAAAAATGTGTCGTGGGGACAGCTTCACCCTCACTTCTCAATTCGCAGCGAACTGCACGCAAGTACCTACGATCTTCAAGCCCATCAAGCCCAAAGCAGAGAGTTTCGAAAAATGGCGACGTCGAAGCTCGACGACACGTCAGCCAAGACGCTCATGGCCGAGGGTTCTCAAGCTTTCAACGACCACGTGGCCACCAAGCTTCAGGCCGCGCTCGGACGGCCACTACCCCAGTTGGAAGTTCGTGTCAAACACCTCACCGTCGAGGCGGACGTGGTCGTGGGCCGACATGAGGACGGCCGAGAGCTCCCACGATCGCGCACACCGTCAAGACGGCGGCGCTCAAGCTGTCGGCCAAGAAGCACGTGGTGCACAAGAGCATTCTGCGAGACTTCAGCGGCGTGTTCGAGCCAGGCACCATCACGCTGGTGCTGGGCCAGCCCAGCTCTGGAAAGTCGTCGCTCATGAAGGTGCTGAGCGGCCGCTTCCCGAAGGGCAAACGTGTGACGATAGAGGGCGACATCACGTACAACGGTGTGCCGCAGCACGAGCTGCAGAGCCGCCTGCCGCAGTTCGTGTCGTACGTGGATCAGCACGACGTGCACTTCCCAACGCTCACGGTGAAGGAGACGCTGGAGTTTGCCCACGCGTTCACGGGCGGAGAGTTGCTACGTCGAGGCGACGAATTGTTGGTGAACGGGTCGGTGGACGAGAACCTGGAGGCATTGGAGACGGTGCGTACTGTGTTCCAGCACTACCCCGACATCGTCATCGAGCAGCTCGGCCTGCAGAACTGCCAGTACACCATTCTCGGCAACGCCATGATGCGAGGTGTGTCGGGCGGCGAACGCAAGCGCGTGACGACGGGCGAGATGGAGTTCGGCATGAAGTACATGACGCTCATGGACGAGATCAGCACGGGGTTGGACAGCGCCACGGCCTTCGACATCGTGACAACGCAGCGCAGCATCGCCAAAACGCTGGGCAAGACGGTGGTGATCTCGCAGCTGCAGCCGTCGCCCGAGATCTTCGCGCTGTTCGACAACGTGTTGATTCTGAACGCGGGTGAGGTGATGTATCACGGACCTCGCGACCACGCGCTGCCGTACTTTGAGAGTCTGGGTTTCCATTGCCCGCCTCACCGTGACACGGCGGACTTTTTGTTGGATCTTGGCACGAATCAGCAGGCAAAGTACGAGGGAGCGCTGCCTGCGGGTATGTCGATGCACCCTCGTTTGCCATCGAAATTCGCGGAGTACTTCCAGGATTCTAGGATTTATCGTGACTCGCTGGCTCGTTTGGAGGAGCCTCAACGATCGGACTTGACGGCAACTGTGAAGGCTCATATGGATCACACACCAGAATTTCATCAGTCTTTTCAGGCGAACGCTCTCACCATCTTTAAGCGTCAGATGATGGTCATGTTCCGCAACACTGCCTTCATCCGCGGCAGAGGTTTTATGGTCATTTTGATCGGACTTCTGTACGGCAGCACGTTCTATCAGCTGGACCCTACGGACGTACAAGTTGTGATGGGCGTGCTGTTCCAGTCGGTGCTATTCCTCGGGCTGGGTCAAGCTGCGCAGCTCCCAACCTACTGTGACGCTCGCGGCATATTTTACAAACAGCGTGGTTCCAACTTTCTCCGTACCTCAGCGTATGTTCTGTCGAGCTCGATCAGCCAGATCCCTTGGGCGGCCGCGGAGACAATGGTGTTTGGCTCCCTTGTTTACTGGATGTGCGGTTTGAAATCATCAGTGGGGGCGTTCATGGTGTTTGAGATATTACTGCTGCTGACGATTTTGGCCTTCGCAGCATGGTTTTTCTTCCTAGCTGCGATTGCACCAAACCTGCATATTGCAAAACCATTGGCAATGGTATCGGTTATGCTTTTCGTCGTCTTCGCCGGATTTGCTGTTCCGAAAAGTACAATGCCGGACTATTTCATTTGGTTGTACTGGCTGGACCCCATCGCCTGGTGTCTTCGTGGAATCGCTTGCAACCAGTATCGCTCATCAGAGTTTGACGTGTGTGTCTACGATGAGATTGACTACTGCACGAAGTATGATATGAAAGCGGGGAGTACTTATTGTCCCTGTACGACGTTCCTTCCGACAAGAACTGGATCTGGCTCGGTGTAGTGTTCTTAATTGCCACGTACATCGTCTTCATGATTTTCGGCGTACTCGTGCTTGAATACAAACGATATGAAAGCCCGGAACACATTACTCTCAACGTCGGGACGGTAGAACCAGTAGCGAAGGAAGACTACGTTCTTGCTGCTACTCCAACCAGCAGCAGAAAGTCCCCAGCAACAGGAGCTTACGCAGAAGACACCACTCCAGTGGTCCTTGACGTTCAGCCCACCAAGAAGACATTCATACCGGTCATCATCGCATTCCAGGACATATGGTACTCCGTGCCATCGCCGCATGACCCCAAGGAATCGCTCACTCTGCTCAAGGGCATCAGCGGATTCGCTCTGCCAGGCTCCATTACGGCACTCATGGGCTCCACTGGAGCTGGCAAGACGACACTTATGGACGTGATCGCCGGTCGTAAGACGGGGGAACCATTCAGGGCAAGATCCTGCTCAACGGCTACGAGGCTAGCGACCTGTCCATTCGGCGATGCACCGGTTACTGCGAGCAGATGGACATCCACTCGGAAGCGTCGACGATCCGCGAAGCACTGATCTTCAGTGCGTTCCTGCGTCAGGACAGCTCAGTGCCCGACAGCGAGAAGTACGAATCGGTGAACGAGTGTCTCGATTTGCTGGATCTGCGGGGCGTGGCAGACGAGATCGTCCGTGGCAGCCCCACAGAGCGCATGAAGCGTCTGACCATCGGTGTGGAGTTGGCTGCAGACCCAAAGGTGCTGTTCCTGGACGAGCCGACGAGCGGACTTGATGCCCGCTCGGCCAAGCTGATCATGGACGGCGTGCGCAAGGTGGCGGACACGGGTCGCACTATCGTGTGCACGATCCACCAGCCGTCGACGGAGGTGTTTCTACTGTTCGACAAGCTTCTCTTGTTGAAGCGTGGCGGTGAGACGGTGTACTTCGGTGATCTGGGCAAGGGTGCGCGGACCATGGTGGACTACTTCGAGGCGATCCCAGGTGTGCCGTCGCTGCCGTTGGGGTACAATCCTGCTACGTGGATGCTGGAGGTCATCGGTGCTGGCGTGAACCACGTGAACGACAATCCGATGAACTTTGTTGATTACTTCAACTCGAGCGAGACGAAGCGAGAGATGGATATGGAGCTGGCAATGGAGGGTGTTTCGGTGCCAACTCCTGGGTCTGTGGAGCTGGTGTTCGCGAAGAAGCGTGCTGCGAGTTCTTGGACGCAGATGACCGCTTTGGTGTCGAGGTTCATGGACTTGTACTGGCGTACACCGTCGTACAACTTGACACGATTCGCAATCGCTCCTGTGCTGGCGTTGTTGTTTGGTCTGATCTATTTGAACGTGGAGTACACCTCATATCAGGGGATCAACGCTGGTGTGGGAATGGTCTTCATGACGACGCTATTTAACGGCGTAATATCCTTTAACAGCGTCCTGCCAATTACATCGCAAGATCGCCAGGCATTCTATCGCGAACGAGCTGCTCAGACATACAACTCGTTGTGGTATTTTGTTGGCTCCACCGTCGCTGAAATCCCGTACGTTTTCGGCTCGATGCTTCTATACACACTTATTTACTATTGGATGGTCGGCTTCACGGGCTTCGGTACTGCGCTTCTCTATTGGATCAACACGTCGCTGTTGGTTCTACTGCAGACATACATGGGCCAGCTGCTGGTGTATTCCTTGCCCAGTGTGGAGGTCGCAGCTCTTCTTGGTGTGATGCTCAACTCGATTCTTTTCCTCTTCATGGGCTTTAACCCGCCAGCCGAATCGATTCCTTCCGGGTATAATTGGCTTTACACGATCACACCGCCGCGTTATTCGCTCTCGACCTTGGTTGCACTGGTGTTCAGCAAATGCGACGAGGTTCCCACATGGGACAGCGAGACGAACCAATACGTGAACGTTGGCAGCAATTTGGGCTGCCAGCCGATGACCAACCCGCCTGAGGGTATTGACCACATCACGATCAAGGAATATGTTGAGACTAAATTCGAGTACATGCACGACGACATCTGGAGCAACTTCGGCGTTGTCATCGCGTTCATCGTGAGCTTCCGGCTGCTGGCGTTGCTCGCACTGCGTTTCATCAATCACCAAAAGAGATAGATGCAGGTACGTTGGGGTTGCACAGTTGATGTATCGCGTGATTTCAATCTTTTAACATAAAATCAGAAGATATGATGATACATGCCACAAGAACGTACAGCCATCAAAGGAGGTCGCCCCACATGACGATAACTGTACCGAACTAACATTATCGATAACTTTCATTTTCCCGATAGATCACAACTGCGTCGTGTCGTTTATAATAATCCGCATTGAGCTAGCCGATGGCTGGTATTTTTATTTTCTCCAATCATGACAACTGTGTCACTGTGTCACCAACACACTCGCGGTTACCCAGCAAACGCAACTTTGAAATTAGCATGTCCAGCTGCGTCTGCATGCTCGCCACTCGCTCCTGAGTGACGTCCCAGATCAAGCACACCGAGTCATGTATTTCAAAGCGCTGGCCTAGTAATTTGGAAGTCAGTATTGCCACCCATCTCCGATGGCGTCACCATTCCTTCCATGCCTTAACCCTTGTGCGGGAGACGTGCTTTCGGAAATGCTCATGTTTGTAAGTAAGATTTATGAATAGTTGTCAAAGCGAGGCAGTTAATTTTGCAGTCGCACAATGTCGATGTTCTTTCTTTCATAGATAACATCCTCTTCGTGTGGGTGGGCTATTAACCCTCGACATTATCATGTCCTCACGGCATTTATCGTGACTGAAGCTCCCGTCAATGGTATGCTCTGTGTGGTCGCACCAGCAACAGCGTACGGTGCTAAACGTGCTCCAGGAGGACTTTCATCGTGATGACGTTTGGTCGAGTGACTTCTCTGGCGAGAGTATTAATAAACTTACGACTGAAGTGTTTCTTGATCCATTCATTATTGTTGCGCTCCGTGGACGATTCTCATCATAATGCTGGTATCGTCTTGGTCGAGCTTCGTAGTATGGTTGTCGAGCGAGTCCATCACCACCAGTAGATACAACGTATCAGCTGTGCAATGGTTTAGCATGCTGAAAAAATTACCGCGGGACGCTTGGAGCAAAATGTTTGTGGCTCAAGGGTCTGCTGAAAAAAGGGAACGACTTGCATTTTGTTTGATGACAAGCATCACAAACATAGCCCAGAATAATGCCGGAAGCAGGCGAAGAAACACATTTTCTTGTCTGAAAGTTTACAACGACCGTAGCAGAGTCCTTGGTGACTATTATACATCCCCTGCGCCACCACTTTGTCGTCAGTGTCAACTAGCAAACCTCTTTCAGAGAACGCTAGAGGTCTATCTCTCCAACTAGTCGGCCGTCTGGACTCACCATCGCACTTTCAAACACACAAGACACGTCCTCCAAATTGCCAAGTAATTGAAAAATTGGGGTCAGCATGTCCAATCGAGTGTGCATACTCGTCACGCGTTCTGCTCTTGCATCCCACCCAAAGCGCACCGAACCCCGTATCGCAACTCGCTGACCAAGCAATTTGGCCGCGAGAGGTAACCACTCGCCTTCACCAGCACCGCCCTTCCTGTCGCTATTCAGGTGAGGGAAAACGCGTCGCAAAGCATTTTCAGAAAAGGTGACACTTGTGGTCGTCCTAGCGATGATTGAGTCTTCACCAATCTTCTCTAGGCGTTCGATATCCACACAGACATCGTCAAAGTAGAGCGTGAAAAGTTTCCAGTTTGCCAATAGAGCGTCCACACCGTTCACGTCGCCATTGCTGACATCTGGAGCCATCGTTGCTCGCAGGAACTCTTTCGCAGTAGTTTGTTGCTGTGTAGCGAACGAGCTAATACCGTGGCGAAAGAGATTGATATATTCCGTCGCCACTGTCCAGACATTGTACTTCTTCGACCCATCAATCGAAAGGCTTGCACGATGCTTCTCGAGATCACGGACTTCGTGTTGCAACCGTCGAACTCCAGCTTCGAGGTCCGTCACAAGTTTGAGCTGTCTTTCCCGGTATCGCGCCTGGTTCACGCGAGAGACCTCTCGGCGGCGCTTCTCCCTTTCATAGTGAAGGTCATCGCCACGAGGGCTCGTGACCCCAGATTGGATCATGTTCTTGTACTGCTTCTTGCCCGTAAAGTCAACCACTTGCTTTTTCTCTGCCATTCGTGTCG
Organism: Phytophthora constricta; assembly: GCA_011947335.1. Lineage (NCBI taxonomy): Eukaryota > Oomycota > Peronosporomycetes > Peronosporales > Peronosporaceae > Phytophthora > Phytophthora constricta. The sequence continues at coordinate 28,298 of JAAVTI010000001.1, forward strand.
TAGACGCAGAGGTCTGTTCGTCTATGGTGCTGGCGAGCCTTGACCGTTTGCGCTTGCATCTTGAGGCGTGGTCGACAAGGCTGTCGAGCACCGTCGTCTTCATGGTCGCTACTCGCAGAGTCGACGAAGCGTTTGCGGGATGGCCTAACGTGCTGGAGCACGTCACCAATGACTTGGTCGCTCAGTGACTGACTGTTGGGCGGGTACAGCGAGCTAGATTCCATTGCCGTTATGACAACAAGGGGATTTGGGAAGTGATGCAAAATGAGAAGCGAGGGAATTTTAAGTAGAAAGAGATTACGACGGGCTATCTTCGCCATAATCACAGCTACTGTAGCTACTCGTCATTGTGACTTAGGATTTGTCACGCCTGATGGATGGGTAGCTCATCGGACGGCTTTCATACTCAGCAACGGCGTTCATCCTCAATCTATTCTGCATCGGCATGATACACGCTACCGGTTGGTTGCGAATGACACTCATTTACTCGATTCAGGAAACGAAGCTCACGAAGAACGACGTGCTAGCTGTGGGCTTCGTCATCGTGACTGACCGATCACCTTCGCGCTGTGCTCTACTCAGTGACAGCTGCTCAAAATGTCGTGTGATCGCGTCAAATCCATTGCATACGTCATGCTGACGTCGTAACCTCTGTCCACGAGATTCGCCAAGCATCTTGAAATCGTGTGCCGTTCCACCACTCGCTAAGAAAGTGCGTTGGCTTGGGTTTCACACAATCGCACAGCAGCTTCACTCGCAGTAACATATTATACTGGAGGCTACGAATTGTACAAGTCGAGACAAGATCGGTCTTTTAAAACACGCTCGGGCAAATACGATGATCAAGTTACAGCTGCAGCGGAATCCGGATATTTGGACGCGTCTGTACATGATCCAGTGGTGAGCTTGCTTTCGCTGGGTGCGAGGGATCAACAGCACGACGCTCATTGTGATCGAACACCGCGCGAAAAATTCTTAGCTAGCGCAGCTACAGGGGTGCGCAGGCGGAACTTCAGTTCAACGGCAAGGTCGACAACAACGACACCTCTCGATAAAAAGAACCGCCGTCGATAACGTTGTCGTTTGAACCAGAGTGAAACAACGAAACTACTTGATGGGCCTGGTGGATGACGTTCGAAAGCTGGGATTCGAAGCTCGAGCACTTGAGTTGCTACGTTACAGCACTTTCACGTTCGAACACTACGCAATTTCGCAATAAACTGCAATTCCCGCGGCTCCTGATAGCATTGTGTTGAGGTGCTGTCGGAGTTCTGGAAACCGTCACACTCAACGTTGAGTGTGTGGGTTGATGTTGGTATTATCGCTGCTAGCTGCCAAACTGTTGTGCCAGGGTGCGGTGAGTATGCAGAGTCAATCAGGTTTGCTGACACCGTCGCTGAGGATATTGTACTGGCGGATTGAAATGACCCACCAGAATACAGTTATGGCCATATCTTCACTATTGCTGAGCTGAACAGAGCCCACAGCAGCGCATTATTATAATATAATGGCTGGCTCGCGTAGAGAGTATATTCGCGATTGCAATGGCAGACACTCACTTTTCATCTCGCTATGGCGCACCGCCCCCTCCAAGAAAAGCAGTCGATCTTGCTGGCTCACCAGTATTTCCTCGCTGAAGCTCGCCCAGAACTCGATCCTCTGCGTCGACACGTACGCGAGCGTGTAGCGCTGTGTCTTGGCGTATAGTCGCGCGCGTGGTGGCTTTCTCAAACGCTCACCGTGGATATCGTCCCAGGTCAGCGTTTCACGATTACGGGCATCATGGACGACCGTAATAAATCGAAGAAGCCAGCCGAATTAAAAAGTTTGACAGGTGTGGTAGTTGATGACCGGACTATTAATACGAGATCTTCCTGAAGGACATTAAGTGTACAAGGTCATCCACCGACTAGATAAATACAAGTAGAGACGGAGAGGTCTCGCTTTCCCACTGAAAAATTGCATGCGCGCTGCTATGAATAGATCAGTTTCTGTGCATAGCCACGACTTTTTGGCGATTGTCGTCGAGACAAGTTTTTTGTTTAGGTGAGGCTTCTGATAGAAAGAGACCTGCGAAGAGCTAAAATGTATACTTAAACGACAAGACACATAGTCTTTCAAAAGTTGGTGGGTCATTTCAATCCGCGCTCGCTTGTTGAGGAAGAAAACCCTTTAACATTTTGCTCGAAATGCTAATATACGACATTTATTGTAAAAATAACATAGATAAAGAACGCGACGTCTGCTGTTCTGCTCACTTGTCGAAGCAGTGCGAGTAATTTGCAGAATGGTGGCGGTTGCCAGAGAGGAACGGGTGTTCACTCACTTCTTCCAGCGTCAGGCGTTTGGTCGGATCCAAGTCCAGCATTCTTTCAAGCAGGGACCAGGCCACTTCCGACAACTTGCGAGGGAAGACACGACGAAGTTTGCGAATGCCTCCGCCGTGACTCAAGACGCGGAATTGACGGTCGTCTTTCGATGGCTTCTCGACGAGCGGTGCACCCGCCATCATGATGGCGAGCAGCACACCCAAAGACCAAACATCCGCTTGCAGTGGGTCGTACGGCTCCTTGGCTGCATAGACCTCCGGAGCCATGTACCAGGCCTTGCCCACCCGACCCGGAGCCAGCAATTTGCCGTGGCGCGTAGCCAGCCCGAAGTCGCACACATGGCAGACTCCTTGAGCATCCAGCAGCACATTTTCCAGAGAAATGTCACGGTGTGCCAACCCGTTGCGCTTCATGCACAGTAGTCCGCGCACAATATCGCGTAGAAAGCGGCGTGCTGTCGACTCCGGAAGACGACCGTCCATTGGACTGTGGCGCACCACGTCGAACAGGTCGCCTCCGGTGCAAAAGGGAAGACGAGGTACAGGTTGCCACCACATTGCACCTCTTCTTCCAGCAGCAGTAGGTTCGTGGTGGGTGCCGCTACGAGTCTGCGGTGTACGGCTCGCTCCTGCTGCAGACTCTCCACGACTCGGATCTGTTTGCCGACCGTCATCTGATCTCGAGCGCAGCGCAGGTCCACGCGCTTGACGGCCAATTGGCGGCCGGTCTTCGTGTCGAGGCATAGCAAAACCTCTCCGAAAAGTGCCGGTGCCAGCGTCTCCATGACCTTCAAGTCGGCGACTCTCTGTGGCGGCGAATGTACGACGCACGTGGTGGCTGGTGTGGGCGAAGGTTCCGCGGTAGGCTGCGGAGAGCGCAACTTCTTGTTGCCCTTCTTGGGGGTCGTGGCGCTGCTCCCGCGTTGCAGCGAGAACGTCGCCGTGAGCATGGCGTCCATGTAGGTGCGTAGCAGCCCCATGATTCAGGTCGGTTTGACGAAAGTGATGGCACGCGACCACGAAGTGCAGTGTTTAGTGGTGAATGGCAAATGGCCAGAGGTGCTTGCGCTCGAGGCGGACAATTGTGCAGTGAAGCTGAGGACAGCTCGCAAATGAGGTGTGGCCAGATAGATCCACCGGTGACCGAGCGGCTCTTTCTCGGCGAGGGTGGCACTGCCGTTTTCAAAGCGTTTGAGAAAATGAAAGCACTTCTGAGCACTCTGCATCGGCCTCGCTATTTGTCGGCATTTGTTGCGCCGATTCGCCCGCGAGACGACGCTGACGTTCGGCGCCCGAGATCCAAAATCTGGAAATGTCTGGTTGACATTTGTGACCGAAGTGTCATTCGGGTGGCCGCCACGCTGCCAGCATCGTGCTGCTGGCAGCGCTTTCGGCGATTTCGGCAGCTGGGCGAGTTCAAATCAGCGCACGCACGAAGGTGGCTAGGCCCAAGGTCTTCATCGCCTATTAGTGGAGGGTCGCCGGATCAACTCAGACGTTATGGCTGGAACCTTTCTGGGCCTGCCTCGCTCTGCTGGGCATTGCCAGCACGATGCAGTCGACGCCCAGACAGTGTCTCGGTGTCTCAAAGCGAGGGCTCCACGCGGCTTCGCGGCGCGGCGGCAACCAAAATTTCTCTGAAAAAGCGACCTTATTCGGACCATCAGGCTTCGGACGAAACGAGCCATGCAGTGGCGAGAAGCTGCCGCACCAAAGCTAGAACCACTCTGTCCCTGGCCAACGTTGCTTGCGTTTCTCTACGCTTTAACATGCTGGGCTTGAACTACATCTTGCAGATGGACATGACATGCTCTTCTTGACCCAACAACATGTGACCATCTGAAATCTGCGGACACGCCACCTCCTTCAACCTGCAGACGAATGGGCTCATCCATCACGCTCAACGATCGGTGGACGCCCCAATGCATGCGTTGAAAGTCATTTCGCTTGAATTGAACGAACTACTTGCTCTTTTCCTATGCTACACGCCTTACAATGCTACTTCTACTTCCATTTCTCTCTACTTGCTCTCTTCTTACAACTGGATGGTGATACTGGCGGGCATCATCCCAAATAAATACACATTCCCCACGTCCAGCGTCCTGCGGCCCTCGAATGCGTGGGCAGGATCAGCCGACAAGCTGCTGCGGTGCACTGGCAGCACCGCAACAGCGACGAGCTCTGCGAGCCCACGAACACGACGGCCTAGCCACCTTCACGCGTTGCCTGCGAGGCGCTTGGCCATCGCCCGCTTCGAGCGGGAGCGGGAGCTGGAGCCGCGGGTAACAGCCATCACGCGCTTGTCTTCCCGACGCGAGAAGAAGCGGTGGATCTTGTGCAGCAACAGGCGGCAGCCGCTGCGCTGCACGTTCTCGTCCGATTCCGGCCGCGAGACCGTCGACGGAACGGACGAGTACGAGGCTGTAGGCTGCTGTTTGTCCGGAGTACTGACCCGTGAGCGCGTCACCTGTTTCGGCACCTCCACGTGCTGCTGTGCGATGACACTCGAGCGCATGAGGAACGGATGGGCCACCACCTGCCCCATAGAGAGCCGCAGCTCCGGGTCCACGTCCAGCATTCCTGACAGCAGGTCGATAGCCGCAGGCGAGAGGTCGTCCGTGAGACCCCACCGGTCAATGAGCTTGCGGACACCTTTACTAGAGATAAGTCGATAACGCGCGTCCGTAGCCGACGCCGTCTCGACTGGCGGCGCACCGATCAACATGATGAACAACATGACGCCGAGCGACCAGACGTCAGCCTTGGTGGCGTCGTACGGCCCGCCTGCGAGTACTTCGGGCGCCATGTAGAAGAGTTTGCCCACCGTTTCGTGGCTCGGCTTGGCCGTACTGGCAGCCAGGCCGAAGTCACACACTTGACACTGGTCGTCGGCTGTCAGCAGCACGTTCTCGAGCGACAGGTCGCGGTGCGCGAAGCCTGTGGCGTGCAGGAACATGACGCCGCTGGCGATCTGACGCAGATAGCGCTGGATGGTCGGGACTGGCAGCTTGCCGTCCGGTTGCGAGCTCACGACCTCGTAGAGCTCGCCGCGCGCGCAGAAGTCCGAGACGAGGTAGAGATAGCCGTCCACCTCCATCTCGTCACGCAGCCGCAGCAGGTGGCGGTGGCCGCCCACGCGCGTGAGCTGGTGGTACAGCGCGCGCTCGAGCGCCACGTTCTCGCGCACCTTCTTGTGGCTCTGCAGCGTGAGCTGCGCGCGCTGCGCTTTGCAGCACGCGCTTGACAGCCACGAGCTCGCCCGACGGCTTGTGCTGACACAGCAGCACGTCGCCGAAGAGCGCGGGTGCGAGGCGCCGCTGGATCACGTAGTCGTCCAGCTTAGCGGCCATCATGTTGGAGTGATGTCAATGCTGCCAAATGTTTAATGTGAGTGGCGGAGCGCAGTTTGCCGAATGAGCTCGAGGCGTTGGATGGGTACGGGGCCTGGAGGGAAAACGGCTCGTTTCGCATATCCTGATGCAATCGGACGAACGAACGGGCACTGAATGGTAACGGCGCGGAGACGAGCCGCAACGGCCGCAATCTGGAACAACAAGGCGCAAGAGAGTCTTATGAGAGAGAGAGCCAAAAGCCTTAACTCCAGTGCATGCTTTGCCTGCTTTTGAGATACTGTAGATGACTGGTCTGCAGTGGAGATTGATCGATCGCTGCCAGGTGTGGTGGGTGCAGACTGAGGTGCGGCAGTGGACTCATCGTGGCCGATGCGTCGGCAATCTTTGGTGGAGAATAAGGTCTCTGCCATCTCCCAACCTGGCTGCCAACTCAGGCTCATCCGTTTTTCCTGCAACACCAAAATTCGCCTTTGGACGCTGCTTTGTCCCGTGCTGCAGCGCTGGGCGATCGGTTGCCTGCTTGACTTGATCCTCCGTTCGCGACGGGCTAATAGTGGCGGATTCCGAGAAGGCGACCCCGCTGCGAAAAGCGTCCGGACCTCCAGGCGCCTCATACTGGAGCCCAGTCTCGTGTTGCCTCGCCGCGGGGCAGACAGACATCGGATTTGCAACGTGATGCCGCCGCTGTGGACTGACTTGACTGTGTGGACAAGCGTCGCGCCAGACGGGCGAACTCAGCGCCGAGCCTTGACATGGGTACGTTGTCCACTCGTCAGTCGTCGACTAAGCTCGAGCCGAGACGCCAGAACTGGCGACCAACGACAAGAGGCGCCAGTCCCAGCTGGGCGCCACGTCCGCGTGAGACGATCTGTCCTGGATCCACCTGCGTCGGATTGCGAGCTCGGCACTGCAACGTGGTCGCCGCCGTGTCGCGGGCAGCACTGCACACGCATTCCTGAATACGACAAGTTCAGCTCGGGACGGTCAGACGACTACAGTACAAACGTGTACGCTCGCCGATTACGACAGCCTCGCAGTGTAGGACAGACCGACGGACTACAGGCAACTACATCAACTAGCCCTGCAATTTGCAGTGCAAAACCAACAATTCATTGGGCACTTCGTTTCACTTCAACGCAAATCAGCACTGTACTTTGGAAGAAGATCGCTGCATGATCTGTTTGCAACGGCCGCTGTGCTAAGTACGAAATGAGCCGGCGACCGTAACCGCCACGTGGCGTGTGTAACCTTTGGCGTAACCTCTCCACGTACCCCACGCTTTTTGACTGGCTGTGGTGCGGCCGGCGATTCACTGGTCAAAAGACGGCGCCGTTTCAACGGCCAAGACCGACAAAACACTTTGTCATTTGGGCTTTTGCGGCTGACAGGCACACGACGGCGACGAGGACGCGAGACGTTATTATTCGACAGGGTGCTTTGAAACAAGGAGGTTCCAGTGATGTCCAATTATTTTTTGAATTACCGTCTGAAGAAGAATGAGGACACAAACTGGCTGTTTTTACTGAGGAACCTCCGTCAAGATTCATGTGTATGCAGTGTATTGATTTGTAATGCTGGAAAAGATGATGAATAGCTTTATATTCTGACACCTCTTGTATGAGTGCGTGGGATGGCGGCTTGCACCCGCGGTGTGGTCGCGTACCCGCGTGCGTTGAGCAGAATTACGCTTTAGTTTCTGATTTCCCATAGCTTTTTTAGTTGAAAATGTGGTTGCTTCTGGCTGCTGCAGCAGCAGCGCGTGTTCGGTGACGATACAACACATCTATCTAATAACTTTCGTTCTTCCTAGCACAACCGTGCGGAGACTTTTTATTCCGAGAACCACGCCACAAACAATTCATTTTTTATACGTTTCGACTGCTGGCCACAATCGTAGCCCCTCAAAAATTTGTCGAGCTCGATATTTCCGTGACTCCAGTGCAGTGCAGCGAAGAGAGATTGCTATTCTGTTGTTGTCAGTGTTAACTTGTCACTCGAGAAGTGTGGAAAGCGTGAACGTTGCGCCGCGTGCGGCGGAGTGGATATAAAAGTCCTTTTGTCGAGAGCAGGACACTTGCATACTGTACATGATGCACGGCAACTCGTTGTCTAGCGGAAGCAGTGCATTAGCTTGGTAGTTAATGAATCGTTGCGCCTAACACATCTGCTTGCCATCTTCGCCCTAGCAAACCGTCGCACTTCGCATCATTCGACAATTGTCACCATGCCGTCGTCTTTTTTAAAGTCGTCGCTGCTCTCGACTGGACGCAATCGCAGCAAGTCGTATACTACAGTACGTACTACTGTAGTAGAGGAATAAAAGCTAGGTGAATGCATTGCATTACAGCATGACAAACACAAACAAAAACGATTGCACCTGCTTGGGGCCTGCAACCGTGCCAAATGATCCACTCGTATTTTCGTCTCTCGCATCGGAAATTACTTGGTTGTCCATAGATCGGCACCCTCATTTGCGTCCGAGTCCCACATGAAAGAATTGGCGCCCCACTTGACACCCTCGTGGGGTGGGCAGCCACCGTGACGACTCATTTCGTCAGTGTCACCCTCAGGAGTTTGCACGTAGAACAACGATGCGTGAAGTCCGCGCGGAGGCACAGCTAGACCAGTAGAGCACTCGTCCATGCCATCGCGCTCAATCTTCTCGTCCGAAAAGCGATCCAGCGAAAATGGGAAGACCGTCTCACCACCGACCTTGGTCTGGTTGTTCAAATAAAGGAATAGGGTCACGTATCGCTGCGGATGGAAGTGCTTGACATATTCTGGAAGATTGTAGCGCAGCTCATGTGCGTTCCCAACACGTGCCTCCCATGTGCGGATAGCCAGCTCAGCGAACTGCGGCCATACTTGCATCACCTGGAACAGGACATGGTTGCGTCCACGGTTGAGGACCATCCAGTCATACCATTCTTGATTTGACATGCGAATGATGAAACCCTTGGAATAGTCATCAAGGATGAAGTCTACCAGCATCTCCTGGAATCCCACCGTAAACCGTGGGTACAGGTCTCCATCAGGACGGGCCACAGCAGGCACCTTATCTCCGAGGAAACTCACACGTTCCTTGGCCCAACGCACCCAACGGAAAAATGCGACACAGAGTTCGTGTCATGCTTTGGGAATGTGTAGTGCAGCTCGCCAAGTCCCAGCTTCTCCTCCCAGGCTTGCACAATACGCGGCAGGTAGGTTGGACGTCGGTTCTCGTCCATCAGAGTCGGGATCATATCCGATGCGTCCTTGTCCAAATTCGTGCGGATCCACTGGTCGTACTCTGAATCAAACAACGCTACAAAGAAATTGTTTGCCTTCATGTACTTGTAGAACACCTCTAGTAATGCGTTCGGGAAGGTCTTCTGGTCCTCAGCATCAGGGAAAAGCACCCCCTCTCGGAATTCTTCGGGCACCTTGTCCTGGTCCAGACTACGCAGCGTGTCCGCCGCCCAGTTAGCCCACACCTTGTAGTCATTAAGCACGTATGAATCAGCGCCATTAGGCAGGAACTGACGCGAGTGAAACGTGTCGAAGTGTTGGCGGTAAAACTCGCCAGCAGCGTAGCGTACGAGCTGCATTCGCTCCACAAACGAAGGACTTGGAAGGCGGGCAACACGAGCCGACCTCGCCATGAAGTCCCGAGTAAAGAAGCTGTCCGGCAAGAACGAAGTGTGACTCGTACGAGATTTGGTCACCACCTTTGACGAGTTGCTCCCGTCCACTTTCGATCGGTCCAGCTTCGGCGATCCAATCTCAATGATCTTGTCTGCCTCCTCCTGCGACAGGAAATACTCCACATCGAACACCTTCGGACTCATGCCCACCGTCGTCAGCGTCACGCCGTCCTCTAACACGTACTTGTAGCCTTTCTTGATGCCCGGCCACTGCCACAGCTGGAAGTCCAGCAGCACGTGCACGATGTTCTTCGTAGCCGACAGTTCCGCCGCATTGCGTACGGGCCAGCCCATCTGGTTGTAGAGCCGCACGCCATTCATCGTGTCATCTCGGTCAGCTCCGAGCCAAGCGGCTGCCACCTCGGCGGCCTGGCTCACACACTCAAAGTCTCCGTTCCAAGAGACGTAGACGCCGTCGTTGCGTCCGTTGAGCATGAAGAAGACTCGATCGTCTGCCATGGGCTGCTGAGCTTCCATGGGCTCCGTGACCGGGAAGATCTCGCCACTAAACAACGTGGTGGCGTTGTAGCTCGAGTCATTGCAGACCAGCTCGCTCACAAGATGCCGCACGTCCATATGCACCACCTCCGTCGTGTACTTGTCCGGTAGCTCGCTGCCCGTGACTGAGGAGTCCACGAGTCCGGACTTGCCAGCCGCCGAGAACTGGCTCACCAGACTCTGCAGCCCGTCGGCGTTGAGCGGCACGTCCGCGTACTTGGCGGCGCCAACGGCGAGCGCCACTACAGCCGCCGACAGCAGCGGGACCAGGATGCTCGAGCTCTTCTTGGCGTGGGACTTGGGGGCTCCTCCTCGCGCTTGGCATTCTTGCTCATGATTGGGAACTGACTATAGAGTGATACCAAGTGAACCTGCTACCGAGTGGGTGCGTGCCGCCGATCCAATTGCGAAATGAGCTGCTACGCACGTTGAGGAAAGGTGGGACAGTCAGTCGGTCGTTTGACAATTAACCCTATCCCGTGTCGATTCGGCATAAAGCCTCTACGTGCGTCATGTAGCTACAGGTACATGTGGTTGTGTTACTTAACGCTTGATCTGCTCGAGCAGTCCTTGGCGGATAAGCTGCTCTACGTCCACACGGCGCAGGAAGTGCTGCGAGTGCGCCGCCAGGTTCACGAGCCCGCTCTCCGTCATCACCTCGCCGCAGTCGCGCAGCACGCGTACTTCCACGTACAAGTCCTTGGGCGGCTTCAGGTCCTGTGGACGAACATCAACATGAGCTCCATCAGCTAAGACACAACAGACAGCAATCATTGTTGATGCCGTGCCGTACCGCGGTCAGGTCGAGCTCAAAGTCGGCCATGTAGTCCGTCAGCAGCTGGTCGTACGCGTTGAAGAACTGCACCTCGCGCTGGCACAAGCTGCAGCAAATACCACAGCGATCAGCAGCCTGTTGCGTTCTCCTACTGCAGTTCTAAAAGACCACAACGACCCACTTCTGAGCGAGAGGAGCAGGGATGACAGTGCCGGCCTCCCATCGCAGCGCCTTGATCTTCTCCATGCGGTGGTATCTGCGAGCAACAGGGTCCACCAGGTCAGCACAGCGATGCACGAGACGCCTCCACTACAAGCTCAGCTGCGCCACTACGCACAAGTAGGCGACGAGGCAGCGCTTGTTGCGTAGCAGACACTGGTGGTTCACAACAAGGCTGCAGTGCACGGACGGCGGCTGGGAGTTCATGTCCGGGAAGGCGCTGACAGCAGCAGAGAGTGCGCAGTCAGAGCGTTAAGTTCGCTCCGAGTCTTAATAACGAGTTTATATGTCGGCCCGTACTTGAGCTTCCTCAGGATCTCCTCGTGCAGCACGCCCGCCTCGTCCACGACTTGGCGCACCAGGTCTTCCTGCAGCCGGAAAGCGCCGTCAGTAGCCGCAATACGAGGCGAGCAGCGCACCGTCAAACAGCCAGATCGAAGCGCCTTCATGCCAGGACACGCACATTGTACGGTGGTAGCCAGTCGCTCCGCTGCAGCTCGCGCAGCAGCTCCTTCCCCTTCGCATTGAGCGCCATGACGCCCTTTGAATGTGGCGCCAAGACAAGCGCACTTAGTGGGGATGCGCACTTAGTGGGGATGCGTACTTAAGTCCGGAGTGATGGTCACTGCAACGTTGCCGCTTCAGCTTGACGTTGCAGTGAGTTTCTTCATCACTTGAGTTGAGGCGGCACAAGGACAACGGCGAAATCTTTGCGCCAACAGCTCATTGATCAGACGTGTCCGGCAACAGTAACTCATAGCCACAACTGCAGCAGAAGCACCGCAGACGACCCACCACTACCGCCCCCTATGTCCTCTGCCCCCAAAGTCGGCGCCATCAACCACCGTGCACGGTGAAGCGCCATTCCACCAGCATCCTTGAACTGGCCAATCCGGATGACCTTATCGGAGCCGCCAGAATATGCATCAGTATGCAAAAAAGTCATTAATTATTCGTCGCTGCATACAAATTCCAAGTGCAATAAATGCTTGAAAAAACGCGCATCTTCTGCCACGTGACACAGTCTGCCAACTGCTACAGTGATAATATCGCAATGGGGAACGAGAGCTCGACGTTGGCGGGCGAGGAGCGCCCCGCCGAGGGTCCGGACGGCCTCGTTGTAGAGGGCGGCGAGTGCTGCGGCTTCCGCGTGCTGGGCATCCAGGAACAGTCGCCCGCTGCCGCCGTGGGCTTCGTGAGCTTCTTCGACTTCATCCTGGAGGCCAACGGCATCCGCCTGGTATTTTAATTATACTCGAAAAAGTAGTAGTGCATTACAACCTGCAGTACTGTTTGTTTTGCTTACACTATCGTGTGCATTTTTGCATCAGGACATGCGGGACGCGACTCTCATGGAGCTCATCGCACAGAGTGAGGACCGCCCCATGCAGCTCAAAGTCTTTAACGTCAAGGCGCAGGCCTCCAGGGAGCTGCAGCTCACGCCCAGCAGGAAGTGGCCCGGCAAAGGGTTACTCGGCGTAACCATCCGCTTCGACTCGTACGACGGCGCTGGAGACCAGCTGCTGCACGTGCTGGTGCGTGCAGGGAAATGGTTGTGGGGCAATTGCAATTAGGTTGCAATTGTTTTTTTATTTAATATAAAATGTATTGTGTGTTGTGGTGGCCTGCTAGAATGTTGCCGAGTCGTCTCCCGCTGACCGCGCGGGGCTTCGAGCGGACTCGGACTATCTGCTGGGCACACCGGAACGTGTGTTTACAGACGCCGAGGACCTACATGACGAGATCCTGGATGCGTTGGACGGATCTTTCCAGTGCTATGTTTACAAGTACGTGGTTGGGAGATCTGAAGACACAACTGGTGAATCAGGATGTGACTGAAGTGGTGTGTCTTTTGCGTGGCAGTTCATTGGAGGACCAGGTTCGCATCGTGTCGATTGTGCCGACGGAACGGTGGGGGGCGACGGGGTGCTGGGTGCCGAGGTGGGGCATGGCTATCTCCACCGACTGCCATCGGTGTGCAGAGGCACAATCGGTTCTTCCGTGGGGTTTGTGAAGCTCCCTAAGGACGCCAAAGCCGCCACGGATGTTTTCTGTAAGATTGTATTCGCGTTCGAGATGAGTAGTGGTCCCTCGTTTGGTCTTAACAATTTATGGCATGCTGGCATGGTGTCCTATAATGAGCAGTGAAGCCACAAGACCGCGTTGAGCAACTGCAAGAGACCGATGAGCGGTTAGAAAAACAAGAGGAAGAGGCGGAGCTAGATAAAACTCCAACTGTACCACTGCAAGACCTGGCTGGCCCAGACGGCGTTACGCTTAACACGGAAGTTGAAGGAAATGATACTACTGTGCTGGCTAGTACAAGCACGTCAAGGCAAAACGATGGCGGTGAAGACACAGATACTGAAGCAGCGTCTGAGCTTACAGAAAATGTAGCTATATCCCCAGCGAAGCCACGATACACGGCGCGCACGGACCACCAGTTCCCCATCTCAACTGTTGCTGTGCTAGCTGATCCGTGAATGATGCGAACAACCGGGCGAAAGGTAATACATGAACTGATAATCGAGCCGCAAACAAATGGTTAATGCTATATGATGTGTGTTATTCGCCATAATAATGGTCGTTCCTCCGGTCAATACGAACGGGTGGGTCATCTGGTGATCTAAGGGTCAATTTGCGGGCGACGTGGGTATTGAATAGGTTTAAGGATGCCAGTGCAAAAGCGATGTAGACCGAAACTAACATGCTGCGATAAGTTGCCTCATTCTCACCCGGGTTGCGGCTATCTCTTCTGGTGGTTGACGAAGCGCAGCGCAAGCAGAGTCAACAGGCGGAAGATCAAGATGAAAATTAAGACGATGCCGAAGTTGCGCCAGATGTCGTCGTGCTTGTACTCGAAATTGGACTCGATGTACTCCTTGATCGTGATGTGGTTAATGCCTTCCGGCGGGTTAGTCATCGGTTGGCAGCCCAAACTGCTGCCGACGTTCACGTATTGATTCATCTCGCTGTCCCATGTGGGGGTTCGTCGCATTTGCTGAACACCAGCGCAGCCAGGGCTGCGAGCGAATAACGCTGCGGTGTAATTGTGTAAAGCCACTTGTACCCGGAAGGAATCGCATCGGCTGGCGGGTTGAATGCCATGAAGAGGAAGAGGATCGAGTTGAGCATCACACCCGATACCGCAGCAACATCCACACTAGGCAAGCAAAACATCATTAGTTGGCCCAAGTAAGTCTGCTGCAGAACCAGCAGCGACGTGTTGATCCAGTAAAGAAATGCAGTTTCGACACCCGTAAAGCCCACCATCCAGAAGAAGATGACCGTGTAGAGGAGCATCGCTGCAAATACGTACGGGATCTCAGCGACGGAGCCCAAGAAGTACCACAACGAGTTGTACGTCTGAGCAGCTCGCTCACGATAGAACGCTTGATGATCTTCCGACGTGATTGGCAGGACGCTGTTGAAGGTAATTACGCCATTAAACAGCGTTGACATGAAGACCATGCCCACAACTGCGTTGATTCCCTGATACGATGTGTACTCCACGTTCAAGTAGATGAGACCGAATAGCAGCGCAAAAGGAGGCGAGATTACAAACCGTGTCAGGTGTGCGCCAGTACAACCTCATAAACCTCGACACCAACGCCTGCATCTGCGTCCAAGAACTCGCCGCACGCTTCTTCGCGAATACCAGCTCCGTAGTCCAGGAGATGGCACCGACACTCCCTATGATGCCAGTTGCACAGCCATCTCGCTTTATCTCGCTAGAGTTGAAGTAATCCACGAAGTCCATCGGGTTGTCGTTCACGTGGTTGACACCTGCACCGATGACCTCCAGCATCCATGCAGCAGGATTGTATTCCGACGGCAGTGATGGCACACTGGGATCCCCTCAAAGTAGTCCACCATGGTCCGCGCACCCTTGCCCAGATCACCGAAGCACACCGACTCACCGCCGCGCTTCAACAGGAGCAGCTTGTCGAACAGTAGAAACACCTCCGTTGACGGCTGGTGGATCGTGCACACGATGGTGCGGCCCGTGCCCGCCACCTTGCGCACGCCGTCCATGATCAGCTTGGCCGAGCGGGCATCCAGTCCGCTCGTCAGCTCGTCCAGGAACAACACCTTTGGGTCTGCAGCCAACTCCACACCGATGGTCAGACGCTTCATGCGCTCTGTGGGGCTGCCACGGACGATCTCGTCTGCCACGCCCCGCAGATCCAGCAAATCGAGACACTCGTTCACCGATTCGTACTTCTCGCTGTCGGGCACTGAGCTGTCCTGTCGCAGGAACGCACTGAAGACCAGTGCTTCGCGGATCGTCGACGCGTCCGAGTGGATGTCCATCTGCTCGCAGTAACCGGTGCATCGCCGAATGGACAGGTCGCTAGCCTCGTAGCCGTTGAGCAGGATCTTGCCCTGAATGGTACCTCCCGTCTTACGACCGGCGATCACGTCCATAAGTGTCGTCTTGCCAGCTCCAGTGGAGCCCATGAGTGCTGTGATGGAGCCTGGCAGAGCGAATCCGCTGATGCCCTTGAGCAGAGTGAGCGATTCCTTGGGGTCATGCGGCGATGGCACCGAATACCAGAGATCCTGGAAGGCGATGATGACCGGTTCGAATGTCTTCTTGGTGGGCTGAACGTCAACGGCCACCGCAGTATTGTCTTCCGCGCATGCTCCTGTTACTGGGGACTTTCTGCTGCTGGTTGGTGTAGCAGCAAGAACATAATCGTCAGTCGCAACCGGTTCCACCGTCCCGACGTTGAGAGTAATGTGCTCTGGGCTTTCATATCGCTTGTACTCGAGAGCAAATATGCCAAACACCATGAAGACCACATATAAAATAAAAAGAGTCACAACACCAATCCAGATCCAATTCTTGTCGGAAGGAACGTCGTACAGCGACAAGAAGTACTCACCCGCTTTCATCTGATACTTTGCACAATAGTCGGTATCCTTGTAAACACACACTTCAAAGTCGGACGAGCGGTATTGACTAACAGCAACAGATCTTAGGCACCACGCCATGGGATCGAGCCAGTAGACCCAGATAAAATAGTCGGGAATTTGATCCTTCGGAACCACGAAGCCCGCGAACGCCACGAATGTAAAAATGGTCATCATTGAGACGGGCTTGGCAATGTGCATGTCTGGTGTCACGGCCGCCATAAAGAAATACCACGCGGCAAAGGTCATTAGTGTCTGGAAAATCAGTAGTTCATACAAGAGAAATGATGCTACAGTGCCAACAAAGCCACACATCCAGTAAACAATTGATCCGAACACCACAGTTTCACCAATTGCCCACGGAATTTGGCTCGCCAAACAAGCGATCACATACGCAGAAGATCGAATAAAATTCGCTCGTCGTTGCTTGTAGAAAATGGCGCGGATGGTGCAGTAAGCCGGTACTTGGGCGTATTGACCCAGGCCAAGAAAAACAAACTCTGGAACAGAACACCCATTTTGACTTGAACGTTCGTGGGGTCCAATTGGAAAAACAAAGTGCCGTACAACAGCGCAACCACAATCACCATGAAGCCGCGCACGCGAATAAAGGCAGTGTTGCGCATCGTCACCATCAATTGACGCTTCGTTACCGTAAGTACATTTTCCAAAAAGTTGAGTTGAAATTCTGGGATGTGATCCATGTGCGTCTTTACAGTTGCCGTCAACTCCGATCGTTGTGGTTCCTCCAACCGAGCCAGCGAGTCACGATAAATCCTAGAATCCTGGAAATGCTCCGCAAACTCCAATGGCAAACGAGGGTGCTTCGACAGACCCGCAGGCAGCGCTCCCTCGTACTTCGCCTGCTGATTCGTGCCAAGATCCAACAAAAAGTCCGCCGTGTCACGGTGAGGTGGGCAATGGAAACCCAGACTCTCAAAGTACGGAAGCGCGAGGTCGCGAGGTCCGTGATACATCACCTCACCGGCGTTCAGAATCAACACGTTGTCGAACAGCGCGAAGATCTCGGGCGACGGCTGCAGCAGTGAGATCACCACTGTCTTGCCCAGCGTCTTGGCAATGCTGCGCTGCGTCGTCACGATGTCGAAGGCCGTGGCGCTGTCTAACCCCGTGCTGATCTCGTCCATGAGCGTCATGTACTTCATGCCGAACTCCATCTCGCCCGTCGTCACGCGCTTGCGTTCGCCGCCCGACACACCTCGCAGCATGGCGTTGCCGAGAATGGTGTCCTGGCAGTTCTGCAGGCCGAGCTGCTCGATGACAATGTCGGGGTAGTGCTGGAACACGGTGCGCACCGTCTCCAGTGCCTCCAGGTTCTCGTCTGCCGACCCGTTCACCAGCAATTCGTTGCCTCGACGTAGCAACTCCCCGCCCGTGAACGCGTGGGCAAACTCCAGCGTCTCCTTCACCGTGAGCGTTGGGAAGTGCACGTCGTGCTGATCCACGTACGACACGAACTGCGGCAGGCGGCTCTGCAGCTCGTGCTGCGGCACACCGTTGTACGTGATGTCGCCCTCCACCGTCACACGTTTGCCCTTCGGGAAGCGGCCGCTCAGCACCTTCATGAGCGACGACTTTCCAGAGCTAGGCTGGCCCAGCACCAGCGTGATGGTGCCTGGCTCGAACACGCCGCTGAAGTCTCGCAGAATGCTCTTGTGCACCACGTGCTTCTTGGCCGACAGCTTGAGCGCCGCCGTCTTGACGGTGTGCGCGATCGTGGGAGCTCTCGGCCGTCCTCATGTCGGCCCACGACCACGTCCGCCTCGACGGTGAGGTGTTTGACACGAACGTCCAACTGGGGCAGTGGCCGTCCGAGCGCGGCCTGGAGCTTGGTGGCCACGTGGTCGTTGAAAGCTTGAGAACCTTTGGCCATGAGCGTCTTGGCTGACGTGTCGTCGAGCTTCGACGTCGCCAAAATTATGCCAACAAGAATTGTTAAGTTGGCGTGGAGCTTGGATTGGATTGGATTTTAAGAAGGATGCTGCTGGTGGCAAATTGAAAAGTGATTTGGGGAGGGCGGGGGCTGAAACCGGTCATGTTGAAGCATTCAATAATTGAATGCTCTTCAACTATTGAATTTCAATATGTGTGGGTATTAGCGTAATCGTGGCTCAGTCCCATGAGTGACTCGAGGCGGACCGCGGAGTCATCAAACGGATTAGGATCAACATTTTCGGTGGACGCCGGGAGCTCAGCAACTATGTGAATCGGTCTATTAGGGGTCCAAACTCCGTCATCCCAAAAGTTAACCTGAATCTCTATCGCACGTGATCTGCTTACGCCACTATCAAGTTCAAGTGTGCGCCCCCGAACGAGTTTCAGTAGTCGAACAGCTGCTCGCTCAGTGCGGGGACCACGACAAGACGTAGATGACGTTCAATCTGGAGATCACTGGCCTCAACAAATGTTCACTACCGCAGGCAGAATATCTACACGGCGTACTGTATGGCTCTCGCGCGGTGCGATGAAAATGACCTGCCTCATGAGCGGTTGAAGAAGTGCGATAAGAAAACTACTAAAGTGAGTACAGAAATCAAGAGGGCCGAAGCTGGTGGAGCCAGAAAATCTGTGGGTGTGTTTATTATATTCCCCACTCTTTAGATTACTTTACAAGATGAAGACACTAACGAGTTCAAAGTTCCTGAAGAGTTGACACAGACACAGCCGACCGCGCTTGGTGTTGCGAGTATTAGAGCATCGGGTGCGACGGCACCCGAGAAAATAGTCTCTGAGCTGAATGAGCAAATTCGAGAAATTAAGAAGCGGGTGCGTCGACATAATTTGAAGTGCGGCAGCTTTTCGCGCCAGCTACAAAGTAGAGTTCGGTACACGAACGAAATAGATTGCAATCTCTTTCCGGAAACAACTTAAACTGAATCTGGAGCGTCGAGGCATGTCGCGTGATGAATATCAAAGCTGGAAATGCAAGCCTTCCCGCCACCAGATGCTGAAAACTTGACACTGTTGGGTTCCGACTTAACGGAGGAAATTAACTCGACGAATTCACAACAACTCCTCCTTTGAAGCTCCACTCCAATGATTGTATGCTATCAAGCGGTTGTGGCATTTCGGGGATACACAAACTGGAGCTCGGTTTACAATATTGACGGTACAACCGTCTTGTTAACTTTGGTGCTGTTTGATTAACTACAAGAAAGTTTCCCGTATATAAAATCAAACAAGGTGTCGGTATTCTGTGAGCTCGCGTGGCTGCGTCTTTGCTGTAGACATCGGCGAGAGAAAATTAATCAGCAACTTAAAGGCTGAGATCAAGGCTGGGTGTGGCTATGCTCTGGAGTCGATTGGCACCACACAGCTGCCGCTGTACGCTGTGAAGAAGCGGGGTGTCCACTGGTAAAATCCTGATCTCCGATGAGATGAAGGTTGCGATATTGGTTCATATTGCAGTCAGCGTGGTGATTAATGCGATCGCTGCAATCGAGCCGACAAACGCTACGAGCCTGGAAAATGATCTACCTTTGTTGCAGTGGGAGGATGGAGCTGTTCGCAGCTAGAGATTTCACGTCTACGCCTTTATTGTCGCTGTACTGGTTGGCAATCGTACATTCCATGGTGTGGCAACGCGCACCGAAGTCGAGGAAGCACGCAGTCGTCGTGAAGAGGCGGAAACTAAGCCCTGCTTATTTTTCCTGGACGTGTTATCGTCCACCCAGCCCAGATGAGGAACTCCAAGCTTCAACAGTACTGCATGATAAGGCGAGCATTGTACCGGGTAGTTCTCAATGAAGGTGTTGGTGTGTATTCAGGTGGGATATAAGCTGGTCTTGGTGCGTCAAGCGCACTGTTCTTTTGGAACGTTGCAACGATCAATTTTCTCACTCTTAAAAGGGTACCAGTGCGCAAGGGGTGGATGTAAAATGCCATCGAAATACTTCACGGAAATCTTTTTCCTT
Organism: Phytophthora constricta; assembly: GCA_011947335.1. Classification (NCBI taxonomy): domain Eukaryota; phylum Oomycota; class Peronosporomycetes; order Peronosporales; family Peronosporaceae; genus Phytophthora; species Phytophthora constricta. The sequence continues at coordinate 48,007 of JAAVTI010000001.1, forward strand.
TTGACTTGGCGTTTTGTCTTGGCGTTTTGTCTTGGTGTGTACGGTATAGTGTTTCGCAGCAAGTCCGTCGAGTATCCACGGCGTCCGTCGGCACGATCCAGCTTAGAAGACGTGTGTACTATACAACACGAATTCCTATTGAAGCTCTTAGATCTGCACTCTTCTCTTAGTGCTACTTGCTTGTCCTGTTCGAGACTGAGACCAAAGTTCATACGCATGAAGCCCGAGGGCTCCGCCTTTCAGCTCGAAGGCTACTTGTACTTCTCCTTGCTGTTTGTCTGATCTGCCCCCGTCGCTCTGCCCGAAATCCCCGTCGCCGCCACTCCCAACACCTCGTCGCTCCTTCCGAAGCTGAGGGAAGTTCTTAGCCAGCTAGCAACCTTACGTGGCTGCGTCGTCGTCGTCGTCGATGGTGCGATTCGAGATGATATCATAACACGCCCCCTCCGACGCTTGTGCCGGAACATTGTGCTGGGGCGCTGTCAGCGTGGCTGACATGCCAATTTTCCCGCGATGTTTCATCAAGGTGCCTTTCGGAAGTGCCTTCGTGAACATATCAGCTGGGTTGTCAGCACCAGCAACTTTGTAAATCTGCATTAGTCCTTTCTTGATCTGGTGACGCACATAGTGCCATCTGAGTTCGATATGTCTCGTTCTGCTGCTGTAGGTTGGCTTGCTAGCCAACGCGATTGCAGCACTATTATCCACCCCCATGGTCAGCGATGTGCTTACTTCTGTTTGTGGCAGAACTTCATCCAGCATGTTGATTAATCCACGACCTTCCATCGATGCTTCGCACGCCGCGATGTACTCGGCTTCGGCAGTGGATTGGGCAATGACAGTTTGTCGTCTGGCAGCCCAACTAACAGCACCACCGGCAATGGTGAGCACATATCCTGTCACACTTTTGCGAGTTTCTGGGTCATTGCCCCAGTCTGCATCGCAATGTCCGCTTATTACAACAGCATCAGCCTTTGTTTCGTCTGCGTAGCATGTGATGCCCATATTGCGTGTGCCTGCCAAGTATCGAAGAATCCGCTTGATGGCGCCACAATGCTTGCGATTCGGTTGGAGTACGAATCGACTAAGATATCCCACTGCGTAGGCAATATCAGGACGGGTGCTGGTGGCAAGGTACATCAAGGCCCCGATAGCTTCCCGATAGCTAAACGAGATTAGTTCCTCATCAGCATCGTCACGATCTTGGTCGATGAATTTTGCATTAGTTTCCATTGGCGTGGCACTGCCGTGTGCGTCTTTAAAGCCAAATCGTCCCAGTACTTCATCACAGTACTTGGATTGGTGGATGCGAATTCCTTCATCATTTTGCTCGATTTGTATACCGAGGTAGCTGTGCAGTAGACCACCGTCCTTAAAACCATATTTCTCGTGAATTCGATCAAAGAAGTTGTTCTTGAACTCGACACTGTTCGTAGCCAACACCACATCATCGACATAGAGTATCAGCAGTGCAAACACCCCTTCTTGACAGTATAGGTAGAGACACGGTTCTGTCTCGGTCCCTTTGAACCTTTCCGAAGATAACCAACCGTCTACTTCTTCATACCATTCTGCTCCTGATTGGTGCAACCCATTCATGGCTTGGTCCACGCGGTATAGTTTTCCTTTCTGGCACTTGAATCCAGGGATGCTGCGCACATACTGTTTGATTTTTAATCTGCATTTAGATACGCTGTGTCCACGTCGCCTTGGTACAATACCAGTCGAAGCTTGACGGCGACAGCCACCACAACACGGAACGTTGTCATTCTCGCTACGGGTGAGAATGTATAGACGTAGTCTATACCGAAGACTTGGTGATTGCCAAGTGAGACCAATCTAGGTCGCCAGCGAACGACGATGCCGTCTTCGTCAGTCTTGGCTTGGAAACGCCACATGGTACCTAGTGCATGAGCGTCATTTGGCATTTCTGTTTCATCAATTAGTTGTAAGACTCCTTTAGAAAACATCGCTTCCAGTTCTTTCTCCATTCCAGCAAACCATTCAGTTTTCTGTGGTGAGCGCATCGCTTCAGCAAGCTTGGGGGAGCTGAATGTCATCGATCTGCCATTTAGTAGGCGGTGGCATGCGCTTTGATCCAGTCCCAGCGGGTCCTTCAACTCTGCCACGATAAGTCGCGTTCACGTGATAATCATCGAATCGCTTCGGTGGTCGCCGCTCTTCGGCGGTTCGGAGGGTCATCCTGCACGGGGACCCCTTCGAGCTCTTCTGGCGTTTGACATTGCCCACGTCTGCTAACTCAGCATCGAGAGATGAGCGTCGAGCACCTGTCAAAGTTTCGGGCACGAGAAATGTATCCATTCCGTTGGTGGACACGACATATCCTTGTTGGACATCTCCCAGGACATGTGTTAGTTCATCAGATGTCAGGTTGTCCTCAGGCTCTCCTTCTTCAAATGCATCCGACACTTCTTCAGCTTGCATGGAAAGCTCACTGTTTTCCTCGTCTGCAGCTACATCAGCATCTTGGTAGACATCATGATCAGCGTCTTTATCTTTTGGCTCGGCAATCTGATTACTGCTGCGGTTCTCATCTCTGTCTTCTCCGTAGGGTATGGCATGGCTCGCGGCATGACTCGCTCCCTCGTGGGGCTCGTCTTCTGGATCAGAGACATCACCACCTTGCTTAGAGACTGTTTCGCCCCCTTCCTCATCATCGCTATTGACTTCAGAGGTGCTGTCAGGTGTACCTGATACATCATCATCTTCAGTAATGTCATCTTCGATATCTGAGCTCTCGGTAACACTGTGGTCAACCGGGTTTTCGTGATTTGGAGGTTCTGACGTCATTGGTCGATGTGCAGTACGAGGTGGGAAGGCAGTGTACATGGGCAGGCTCGTCCACTCGTCCTCATATTGTGGTCGCTCGGGCATCTCCGGCAGGCCATCATAGTCAGGAAGGCTCTCTGTGTCCTCGACGTGCTCTTCATCACCGTCCTGGGTTATCATGTCCACGTCAGCTTCAGCATTGGTTGCCGGGTTGTCTCCATCGACGGAATCATTCTCGCCGTCACAGCTCGCTGGAGCAATGCGAGATAGCCAATTTGAGATGTCCGAATTGTAGCAGTCTGTGTATCGGTCTTTGTACAGAATATCTTCATTGACTACTGCATTTAGGACATGTTGCACCACGTGCTCTGTCGGGAAATAGACCTTGCATCCAGCTCGCCCTTCCGGATCACCAACAAGGAATCCGATGCGGCAATTAGCGTCCAACTTTCGTCGAGCTGGTGTTACAGCTTGGTGTACATACGCGATTGCTCCAAACACAGCGTACGTGTTTTCACGCGGCTTCGACACCTAGACACGCCATCTTGATTGAACTGCGAATTGACTCAGTTTTAGAAAACATGCCGAGATCATTTATCCTGTTCCACTTTTCCAGCAAATCGTGTTCACCAGCACGCATTCCTGCAAACAGTAAGAATCCACGTTCCAACAATGCGATGCCCACCGTCAAGTTCACTGCCGACCTCGATGTCACACCGCATCGACATCTGTGCGTTCATGACAAGTCATCGCCAACCATACGTCGCCATCAATGTGAAAACAATGTACGCTTCATTCACGAGTCAAGCCCAAACCCAACTTATCACGATGGGACCGGTGTTAGACACCCCACACAAACTGCGGTATGACGTCAAGCACACTCTTCAGCCAGGACTGCTTTTGCTTCTTCTTGTCGTGCTCGGACAGCAACGAGTGAAGCAATTGAAGAGAAAGTTCCTCCGCGATAGTTGATTGCGTCCGTGCCATCGTCAAGGCGTCCAAGCGCTTTCGCAGCTCGCCGATCTTGTAAATCCCCACAGCATTTAAGGCGCGCACTCTCTTCCCTGCGATCCCGTTCACCTTGGTCACTCTGACCTCGTCGTTTGGAATGTCAAAGGTAATCTCCTGGCGCTCAAAGTTCCGGGTGTTCGCCTTCGGGACCACAAAGATTAAGACAACTTGCTCAGGATCCGCCTTCGCCATTTTCAACAGCCCCAACGGCTCCAAGACGAGCACAATGCCTTCTCCGCTCACAGGATGCGTCTGAGCCACCGTCATCTGGAACAGCCACAAGGGGCCTTGAGCATTCGTACTCGACTCGCTGAAATCTCCTGGCTTCGGGTAATAGAACGAGTCGATCGACACAAAGTTCCTCGCTATCGGGACGTGGTACGGACCACTTGAAAGCACCGACGCGGAGAAATCGCTGTCGAAGAAACAGTAGCTCTCACCCGGTCGCGTTGGTATCGATTTTCTGCAAGTGAACTCCGTGAGACTGACTCCACCAAGCCGACGTGCCTCGAATTTGTATTCGGAGCATAGCACATCGTGCACACCCACTTCAAAACCACGCCGCAAAACGAAGTAGCAGGTCTGTTGCCCTTCGCGTACTCGATGAGCTTTTTCCTCTGGTCGATCGAGATCGTGCTCAAGCACTCCACCACCAACCTCTCCACAAACTTGGTTGGCGCTTGATCGTATAGACTCTCCAGTTTTCTGGCTTCGGCACGTAGTGGAAAATACAGAGGTGAGTCAATTCTTCCTCGGTCATATTGATAAGGCTCTCCATACCCTGCGGAACAATGTTCTCAACGTTGTGTTGGCGTGTTTTGAAGAAGTGAGCATCTGTGGCCAGGCATTCACGAGCAACACCACCAAAAATATGATAGCGTTCGTCAAGGATGTTTGCAACCTTAACAATGCCGTCAGGATCGGAAGTGGTAGCGTGGAGCTTCACATTCTGACCAACAGCTATGTAATCTCCAGGTGGGTCACGCATTGTAAGATCGAGCTCTTTGGCGGCAGTGCGGAGCTCCTCAAGATCCCACAATGGCATAAACAGCATCAGGCGATATTAATTCTTCTCGTTTTGAGCGAACCAAGACTTGTTTGGGCTGGCGAAGCACACCGCTTGAACACATGCTGGTGCGACGTCCGGTGGTCCATCGTACAGGCGGATGACTCTGCCCGTCGCTTCTTGGTGGTATTTCTTCATGAGGTCAATCATTGCGATTTTCATTTCTCGCAGCCTGAGCAATCACTTTGCCGTCTTTCCATACGACAACATTTTTTATCTTGGAAGTGTGACCTGTCTTGGCGAACGAAGCCGTTATGACTTGGCGGTCGGGTAATCGACGCTGTAGCGCGAGAAGAAGTACGCGAAGAAGATGGACTTGCCAATGCCTACGTTATGACCCCCGAACAACAGGAGTTAGCTCACAGTGACAGTCAACGCTCCGTAAGAATCGCCTACCTGGAGTCCCAGTGATCGTGACTACATCCATCTTTCTCGTGTTCAGCAGCCTAATAATCATCGCGTAATACTTGGGGTAGCACTCGCGCACGTACAATTCCGGCTCCTCGTACTCGTACTCCATGGGGAGCTGCTTTGGAAACTTCATCGTCGCCGTGTTCTCCAGTCCTGAGGAGACGTTAAGTCAAGATGTTGGCATCTTTTCCTCCTACTTGTTGATTTGGGCAACGTTAACACGGGCGCAGCAATCGCGCTGTTGTCCGACCCGGAAGCAAAACTTGCCTCCATGTGCCAGCGACGCTGTCGACGCCGCCGCGCCTGCTTCGTCGAGCTGTGCCTTTTTGGTCGCCTTCGGATTCAGGTCCGCGGACATCGTCGCGACTTGGCTCTTCTCCGCTGCCTTTACAAGTGAAAAAACAAAACAGTGATCACAAGTCAAAACCTTCGAACCTCAGATCATCCTGTAGTAGCTGAACCCCCTCATCAGAAAAGTGTCGTTTTCTGGTGAAGATATGTAGCACCGTTTGTCTACGTTGCCACTTGTGGTCGGGATTCGACTTCTTCATACCACTCGAAAATCACGATCGTACACCCGACATGGTAGCATAATTATCGCTATCGATATTGCTCTGGTGCAGCTTCAACGTATAGGCTTTTGCATAGCTTCGCGATGCGAGCTCTATAGGTAGAATCCTGGAGCTTTTGAAGTTTGTCGATCGCGAGCGAGATTGTGCATGGATCAATAGTTACGTGAAGCCGCGCGGTCGAAAGCTGTTAACAGGATAAGTACGAGAGAACGAGAGCGCACACCCGAAGTTGAGCGCCGGGTGGAGTACAGCAAAAACGTCAGTACGTTTTGTTACTTACTGGTCATGAGACTGTTGCTTCATTTTTTCTTGTCAATGCCAAATCTCAAAAAGACAACTTGTTGACTCAGTTTCTGAAAACATACCGAGCTCATTCATTCTGATCCATTCCAATGCACCGTGCTGCTCTTCCAGCACCGGCTCGCATTCCTGCAAACGGCAAGAATCCACGTTCCAATATTGCGGTGTTCACCGTCGAGTTCACTGCCGACCACGAATTCACCGCATCAACATCCGCGCGTCCATTGATATCCACCTTCGACGTGAAAAACAACGTGCGCTTCATCGCAAATCAAACCCAATCCCAACTCATCGGGTGGATCGGGTGTTAGATCGGGTGTTAGACGCCCCACACGAACTGTGGCATGGCGTCAAGTACACCCTTAAGCCCGGGCTCTTTCTGCTTTCTCTTGTCGTGCTCGGAAAGCAACGAGCAAAGCAGTTTAAGGGAAAGTCCCTCCGCGACGTTTTCTCGGGCCATCGCCATGACGTTCAAGCGCTCTCGGAGCTCGCCGATCTTGTAAATGCCCACAGCATTCAACGCGCTCTCTCTCTTCGCTCCAACCCCTTCAGCTTGCTCACGCTGCCCTCGTCGTCGGGTATGTCAAAGGTAATCTCCTGACGCTCAAAGTTCCGGGCGTTCTCCTTCGGGACAACAAATATTAAGACAACTTGCTCAGGATCCGTCTTCGCCATTTCCAACAGACCCAGCCGCTCCAAGACAAGCGTAATGCCTTCTCCGCTCACAGGATGCATCTGAGCCACCGTCATCTGGAACAGCCACAGGGGGACTTGTACATTCGTATCCGACTCGCTAGAATCATCTGGCTTCGGATAGTAGAACGAGTCGATCGACACAAAGTTCCTCGCCCTCGGAACGTGGTACGGCCCACTTGACAGCGCTGACGCGGAGAAATTGCTGTCAAAGAAGCAGTAGTTCTCATTTTGAGCTGGTGTTGACCTTTTGCAGTCAAACTCCGTGAAGTCCTGTGTACCAAGCCGGCGTGCTTTGAATTTGTATTCAGTGCTCAATGCATCGTGCACGTCCACTTCAAATAGCACGCCGCGAAACGAAGCAGCAGGACCGTTGCCCTTCAAGTACTGAATAAACTCTTTCCTCTTGTCGATCACGATCTTGCTCAAGCGCTCCACTAACAACCGCTCCACAAACTTGGTTGGCGCTGTGATCGTGTAGGCTCTCCAGTTGTCTGGCTTCGGTACATAGTGGCAGATGCGGTGGTGCGTCAATTGAGCCTGACTCATGGAAATAAGGCGCTTCACAGAATTTTCGTCGTGGTACGTTGCGATGATTTCCTCAATGTCGCATCGGCGAGTTTCGACAAAGGCCGCATCTGTGGCCAGGCATTCACGAGCAACGCCACCAAAAATAGGATAGCGCTCCCCAACTAGGTCTGCAACCATCACAACGTCGTCCAGATCGGAAGTGGTAGTGCGGGGTTCCCCTTCCCGATCACCATCAGTGTCAACCATTGTAAGATCGAGCTCTTGGGCGGCAGTTCGGAGCTCCTCAAGATTCCACAATGGCATGAACAGCCTCGGGCGATATTGACTCTTCTCGATTTGACTGAACCACGACTTGTTTGGGCTGGTGAAGCACACCGCTTGAACGCCCCGTGGGCACCGCCTCGGTGGTCCATCGTACAGGTGAATGACTCCGCCCGTCGCTTCTAGCTGGTGTTTCTTCATGAGGCCAATCATCGCACTTTCACTATCATCGTCCTGGCCGATCACTTTGCCGTCTTTCCATACAACTACGCTCTCCATCTCGGAGTTGTCACCACGCTTGGCGAACGAGGCCGTGATGACGGTAGCATCCGGGTATTCCAGGCTGTAGCGCAAGAAGAAGTACGCGAAGAAGATGGACTTGCCAATGCCTACGCCATGACCCACAAACAACGAGAGTTAGCTCACAGTGACAGTCAACGCTCCGTAAGAACCACCTACCTGGAGTCCCAGTGATCGTGACTACTTTCATCTTTCTCGAGTACAGCAGCCTAATAATCCTCGCGTAATACTTGGGGTAGCACTCGCGCACGTAAAATTCCGGCTCCTCGTACTCGTATTCCATGGGGAGCTGCTTCGAAACGTCATTGTTGTCGTGTTCTCGACACCCGGAGCAGACCCTTGCGTCAAAAGCACCAGCGGCTTTTCCTCCACCTCGTTGTTTTTGTTAGCATCAACACGGGCCGCAGCAATCGTGCTGTTGTCCGACCCGGAAGCAAAACTCGCCTCCTGTGCCAGCGACGCTGTCGACGCCGACGCACCTGCTTCGTCGAGCCGTGTCTTCTTGGCCGCCAGCGGATTCAGGTCCTCGGACATCGTCGCGAATTGGCTCTTCTCCGCTGCCTTTACAAGTTGTCCTTCACTGAAATTCCGTCATGAATCGCACAATATCCCAGTAAAATATCCATATTAGTGGATATTTTACTGGGATATTGTGCGTTCGATTCGAAATTTTCGTGGTCGATTGGTTGAATCGACCAAGCCATACAAATCTATAATAAGCAACGAGTCGCACTTAGCCGAGCTGTGACTGTGCTACCCTAGCGATTCGCACAATGACTTGGATTTGTATTGGAGCGGTTTTGACTTGAGCACACAATCGCCCCAGATCGGCAACAGCCCAAATCAGGTTAATTCGATGAAGCCGGTAACTGAGGCAAAATACCCTATACATAAATTCAGTTTCGAAAACCGAGTCGGCTACTGAATTACCGGTAATTGGAACGTCCTTTTTTACCACACTTTCGCTTTGGAGCGCCCCGGAGAGCACGGTCTTGTCCGGGTCACGATGGCGCTGGCGACGCCCGCGAGGCCTCCGCAGCCGGCGCCGAGCTCGCACACGCTCGAGAACTTGCAGAACGTGGCTGGATGCTGCTATACGAACTTGAGGAGCGTCTTGCTGCTGTCCCAGACGGTGGTGCGCAGCACGAACGAGTCCGGATCCTGCTGCGCCGTCAGCACGCGACTGTCTCCGATCGGCACCACGGCGCGCCCAGTGCGTGAATGAGATCGCGAGCGCGAGCGGCTACGATGGCGTCAACGCCTCCTCAGCCATGAATTTATAAAGATCCGCTGTGTTCTATTTGTTGCGCTGTTTTGAGGTCTTTGTGTGACATCGTTTGCAGACCCACCAAGCAATCTGGTCCCGATGCCGAGCGCTTGCAGCAGTGAAATCTCCGCCACCAAAACCTCTGCAAAGCCCAACACACGAAGTACCATAAAAACTGTCGCCAGTTTTAAGGTTATAAAGATTCGCTCTGCTCTATTTGTTGCGCTGTTTTAACCCCTCCAAACCGGCTGGGGGTTTGACCTTCTTAAACTGCATTATGCAGCCTACTTGTACTTGGAATTGGTATGAAAGTTGCGGGAAGGGATTGGGGATTGTGCACACGCATGGAAATGGACGCGTCGTAGACATGCTTAACCTGCATAGTGCTGCATAAAGAACCACTCAACGAGGTGAAGAAGACTTCATAATGCTGCAGAATAAACCAATCACACCACACAGAAATAAGACATGTGCTGACTGATTTGCAGATTTGTCGTGATATCAAAGTCGATTTTTGTGAAAACACGAGCTCCATACTGAAAACAAGTTAACAGGGATCGCAATCAAGTGGTGCGTTACGACAGCTGGTATAGATCGCCATACCAAACTCAAGAGAGAAATTAGACAGGCAAACCAAGGTTTTTGTGCAGATGGCTGATGATCGCGTGATGATTGTGCAAGCGCGCTCGTTAATCCAACTGCTGCATTATGCAGCGACAAAATAGTAGAAACACACGACCAGATGCAGCCAGCACACACCGTCTTAGCGTGGCACACATGAGCGCGATAAGACGGGGAGGGATGGGCTCCGAGGACGTGGACCATCCATTCCGTGCGCCCATCCCTCGTGCCGACCGTGCACTGTCGCCGCCCTCTCGCTCCCTCTCGTCATTACCAAAAACGCAGCGACCCAGCAACACCAACAACCAACGATCGAGCGAGCGCGGCGTGCCTCGGCCGCGCCTCGGCCGCGCTTTGGCTTGCATGGCGGCGCCCTGGACGACAGCGTGGACGTGCAAGAGGGCGCGGCGTGCCTCGGCCGCGCTTTGGCTTGCATGGCGGCGCCCTGGACGACAGCGCCGACGTGCAAGAGGGCGCCTCGCCTCGCCCCCGCTCTGACGACAGTGCAAGGGGCTCAAAAATGACAAGGGTCAAGAAGGCCAGTCGCTGGATGAACTGCGCGGTACCGCATACGCAGCTGGGCTTGTGCAGAGCGAGTTGATGGGCGAAAGCCTTGTACCGCTCTAGCTGATGGCTCTAGCAGCGTGTGTTGTACCCAGCAGTGAATCTGCGCCCAAGAGCAGCAGCAGCTGGGGTAGTAAAAAGCAATAGCGCCTGTATTAAGAAAAATGTTACTAGTCTTCCTGAGCTTTAGCCTCAATAAACTTCCGTTCAACTTGCTTGCGCCTACGCTTTCGGTACTTCTTAGTCTCGCCCGAAGGCAGATTTTCAGCTGGCTCCCAAGTTGGCTCCCACGATGTCAGGAAAACCACACGTCCGTTAATGCGGCGGTGCTCTAAAATAGTGCGCATCTGGTATATGGGTCGGCCACTGAGGTCGACCCCAGCTGGCAGCACCCATTCCTCTTCGCCGACATCGCCGACATCGTCTCCTTGAGCAGCTGCCCCCATGACACGAGCCTTGGTGATGCGGGCACTTGACACCGCATCAAGCAGCCGCTTAATTGCAGCACCTGGGTTCGCCGAAGGGTCGCACAGGATAAGGCCACAATTTTTAGGTACCGAGCCGCTGCTTGATCTAGGCGACCCCACCCACGTTGTTCGAGGTGCAACTTGCACCACTGGAAGAATGGCTTGAAGTCGGTGGGGGAGCAGTGCCGACTTGAATGTCTTCCATCGCCGGTTGTGATGAGCCTTGAAAATGCTGCAATGAGATGAGAGAAGTAGTGGTGCTACGATAGAAAATGGTAGGAGTTACGGATTTATTCTTGTAGGAGTTTCAAACGAGCAAATGTTGCGATCATGCATTGTGTATTAGACCACAAGCACTATCCCAAACTTCTTGAAACCTACTCTGTGCTAAGTGCATGACCAATATTGCGTGGACAGCCAGTGCCTACGCGCGTGGTTGCAGCCGGTCGTGGTCGTCTACGCTTGCGAGTCACTGAACGGTTGACTAGTGTGCATTTTCCATCCGTCCCCGTGTAGCTCTTGACTTGTAACGCAAACAGCATGAATGCACATGGCGAACTTGAAAAATACTTGCAGCCGCACGTCTGGGCGATCACATCTACAAACCAACCACTCTCAGGCTGCCCTTCGGTTTCCATGCGTGCGTAGTTTGCTCCCATTTGAGCAGATACTGGGGCATTTTCTTTGCTGCGTCCAATTTCGGGTAGGTAGACTCGAACACATCCGCGTGACTCAACCCGAACAATGTTAGGAGTCGGCGACACCAGCAAGAACTCGATACTTGAGCGGTCGGGCGTCATATCGAGCAGCAGGTTTCGCTGGGAAAAGTCTTTTACACGGGACTTGAGTTGCTGCGTTGCCTCAGAGGCTTCCTTGAACTGTCGCGGAGTAACAGACTGATTTCCGCAACAATCGGCCAGCAGGTGGATAAGAGTTCCAATCTTCTGCTTAGTTCGTAAGGTGTAGTCGCGCTTGATAAGGCGGTTGAACTGCTCAACAGGGTTGTTCGTCGTCGCATATCCACTTGGCGTGTGAAAGCACTGCCAGCGCCAGGATTCACTTGACACCCAGACGTTGTTGAAATAGGTCGGAAACCAGTCAGAAGATCTTCCTCAGCCCAGTTGGCCAGCACGAGCTTGACATGGTCATCATATGCTTCTTGACTTGACGCGAAGTGAAGTTCGTAAATGTCTGCAACCACACGTTCGCACAAATGTCGCGGCACACCTTTAAGTTTTTCATGCACCTTTGCCATGACATGGTAGAAGCACATCAGGTACGAGTAGTCCGAGTCGACGCCAAACACTCGATCAACAGCGTTTTGCTGCGCCACTTCAGCATCTGCCATAACATAGCGTAATATCATATGTTCGCCAGTCACGGTGGTGAAGATCTTGCGAAGTGCTCCAAGTGCCTTCACGTATAGCTCTTCCAGACATTGAGACGTTATGAATAGGGCCACCGGATGGAATGATCGGCACCTATCCGAAACTCCACACACAACAACAGGATATCCCACCTGGTTCAGCTTGAACGTTGCGTCCACATGGAAAACGAACGATGATGGATCGCATGCTGCGTTTCGCAATAGCCGCTTAGTCGTCAAACCCACCAAAAATGGATGTTCGTCGGAGCCATTGCCAACATCTGGCTTGCCGTGCACGTCACGCTTCCAACCAAACGAAAAGGGGTCCGTGTCCGAAGCACCTGCCTCGTATTGGAGCTGAGAAATCTCCTCCAAAATCTCGTCGTAGTCGTCATTCTTGTGGAGTTTAGTCCTGGCGTAGTTGCTGGCAAACCACTGAACTTGACGCAGCGTAGGCAAGTTCTCGTCAGCCAAGCCGAAACGGCGAGCCATGCGAGCCGGCTTGTGACCTTCAGTCACCATTTCGCGGGTGTAGTCCTTCAACCGCGGAGTCATCTTCGGCTTCACCGGATCGCGGACCTGCGTCTCGTGAGCTCCATGCTCCAGGAGTGATACGCGGTTGAGCTCCTGACACGTCAGCACTTTCCCGATCCAGGGACATGCGTCGTACGGTGTTGCCGCCATGCATGTTTCCGAGGAGCATCGAAGCAGCTGGTATCGCATCTTGTGACTTCTTGCCATACCGCAGGATCCATCACAGGCGACCAGGTGGCTTTTCACGATGATGAAAAACTTCATATCTTCCATCAGCAGCTGCGCATCAGCGACAGACATGTTCGTACATATCTTTTTCCACTCGATGGGAGCCATGGTGTTTCTTGGTTTGGGGGACTTGGAGGGTAGCGATGTTTTTAGCTTTTTGAGAGAAATTTTTCTTCTTGCAAATGGGACCTAGTAATGCTTTATCATTGGTGTAAATAGACCTTCCTGCTTAACTATGATTCGTTGGAAAATGACTGGTGTAGGATTGCCTGCATTTGGGGTGACTGTCCTCCGCAGATGGTGCTATGTCTACATTACGTGTAAACCACACTAATCTAGGGTGCTGCGTGCATGTCTCTTGTGTTTTGACAATTTTTGTGTGCCAGACCTTTGTCTTGTGTGTTTATACAGTTCTGTCTTATGCAGCATACATCTGCTGCATTATGCAGCTTACCGCTCTTCGTCTGAAGCGTCGCGAGTCCGTCGCTTCCTTCTCGGTGTGGGAGTGCGCTCGCCTGTGGATCTCTCATCCGATGAATGTCTACTTGAACCTCGAATCCGAATTCGGCCAGCTACCTCTGATGGCACCAAGCGCCCATTTTTCCAATTGCGATGCCAGATGTCCCAGCACGTGACAGCAACACCTCAGACCTTCCGGTGCGAGCGGAGACACAAGAAAATCGGGCCCGAACGACGACACTCAGTGCAGTAGTAAGTAGATGTCTTCGCGCGCTTGCCTTTCCGTAGGCCTGAGCAAACTTTGCACGCCTGTCTATAGCGCTTGTTCTGCGTATCTTGGCTGCGAAAACGCTGCAGCTGGTGCACTACGTGCGCACTAGTCGAACTGGTGCCCGTCCCGAGCAGCTCTGTTCGCTCTGGAGTTGAAGGTGATTGTACACCAAACTGGTTTGCTTCGTACATGTCGGATTCCTAAAGCTGGCATAGCTGTAAGTGCAAAGTCTTCATGTAGACGACGTGCGACATTGGTTTTTCTTCTTTGTGTTTGTAGAACTCCTTGTGCACAATATAGCCGTTCGCGATCGCCATATCAATCCGTCCCAGTGCAAGAGACTTGTAATACTTCTGAAATCTCACCGCACGCTGCAGCGAGTAGCGCTGGAGGCGCAATTGGTCATGCACGTCCACGCCCCCATGAAAGAATGATAATCCTTGATTCCACGGGGACATGGAACTTCATGCTGCTCGCCACAGCGATCACGCCGCACCACTCGATCCAGCTCCAAACTTCCACCCGTGCTCAGGAAATGCACAGGCCGGGAGTCCCACCACGAAATCGCCGTCATGTTCGGCACCAGCTTTGATCTAGCCATCTTGAAAGCCCCTCGCTCAATGTCTTTTAGCCGCGTTTTCTTTTTCTCTATTACTTGCAGAAGCCGACGCGATTCGTCATAATCGTCCCGACGCAATAGAACCCCATTAGAAGAAGCTGTATCGCCAACGCTACCGAGGTGTAGAAACGATCTATGACCACAAGACGCATCCCTTGCTTGTTTGCCTCTGGTCCAAACACCGCTAGCAGATTGCGCACCACGGCGGCTGGACCAGACTTCATGTCGGGTGAGTGAGCGTCGCTTGCATGCTGCTTCTTCCCACAGTAAACTTCAAAGCTGTACATATGCAGCATAACAAAGTCGACATCGTCAGAGGTATACTGCATAATGCTGCATAACCAATTTTGGAGGCCAAAAACTACCGTATGCAGTACGCCGTTTCGGCACTGCACAACATGAAGAGCTTCGTACCCCATTTGTGAGGCTTGTCTTTTAGATAGACTCTCATCTTGTTGAACGACGACCGACTTGGTAGGATTGCCTCATCGAAAGCAAGACGGGAAGGAGCTACGTATCCACTCTCGAACGTAGTCTGCAGCACCTCAACGAGCTTTCGAATTTTCCAAGCTCTGTCTATCTTGGCCAGCTCGTGGTTGTTCGGGTTGAAGTGCAGGTTTCTCGAGATCTGCTGAAACCGGTCTCTACTCAGGACAGACCCGAAGGTCCCACGAGGAATGCCACCCTCGTCCGTTGTCTTCCAATTATTAGCCATCTTTTCCCGGTTCGGCATAATTGCCCGCGCAATCTACAGCCTGAAAAAACGACACACTCATGGGGCATGGTAGTTTTCTCGCTTTCCAGGTCGTGCTGAATATCGCGCCGCATTTTCTTGGGGATAGACGGATTTGCCCTTCTCTTTTTCTTATAGCGCTTGTGGGCCTCATCCAAACGCTGCGGTACCATCTCCTTGCGATATTCATTCGCGCACAAGGCGATGTGCTGCCAGAGTGGCTCGGGCATAAAGTAAAAGAAGAGCGCCAATGGGGAATCTCCGCAGCGTAGAGCATCTGCACTTGGACCTGAGTAGCCTTTTCTTAGGCCCGGATAACTACGTTGGTTGTCCACGGGCTCGTACGGTGTCTGCATGTAGTTGTGGGTGTCCGGCTCCTCGATATCCTCCCAACCCGCGACGGACATCTCCCGGAGTACCGTGTCCTTGAGAGATCCCGCCAGTACAGCTTGCTGGCCCCCAATTTGCTCCAAAAATTGCTCGGCAAAATGGATTTCGTGGGCAATATCCTCCTCTGTTGCCTCAGGTACGACAGTCTCCCCATCGTCTTGCAGGTCATCGGTCAAAATTTCCCCATCCTCACCAACCTCAAGGTCATCCTTGGTGCCTCGTCACCAGAGTCCATTGCACCAAATTGAGTTGCGTCCTCGTCAGCTGTAGTGACATTCAAATCGTCTTCCTTGTCAGCCATGACATCGTCTCTCGAACCTGGAGCACACATCACAAAGAGTATAATGTTAGCACTATGAAGTATATATGCAGCATAGTAAACAGCATACTATGCAACATAGTAGACAGCATACTATGCAACATAGTAGACAGCACACTATGCAGCATAGTATGCAGCATGACCAACCATCTTCCATGTCATCTTCATCTGCAGAGTCGCCAGTCCAGTCGACGCTCTCGTCATCCCCGTGTCATTATCAGCGTAGTCGTCGAGAGATTCATCATTGCAATGGATGATCTCACGCGGTGAGGTTGGAATGAGCCGGCGAGGCGTCGATGATTCTCTTGAACGTCGCCGTTGCTCCTTTCCACGCGCTCGGCGCACTGGAGTAGAGAACGACGTCGCAGAATACATGACTACGGATGGCTCGTGTGCCAGTGCGGACTGTTGAACAGCTTCACTGGGGACCGGGGATCTTGAGCCCGCGGGGACAGTTCCACAACTTCACTCGGGACCGGGGGCTCTTGAGCCGACACGGACGGGTTCACAACTTCACTCGGGACCGGGGCTCTTGAGCCGGCGCGGATGGGTTCTCAACTTCACTCGGGATTGGGGCTCTTAAGCCGGCTCAGGCGGTAGAGTTGGCACGGGCGGGGTAAACGAAATGGCTGGCGTAGACGAGAACAACTCCATAGCTTCAATCGACACAGACGCAACAGTCAATACAACGACGGCAAAAACTATCATACGTCTTGCAGTCAGACGCACTGTTCACGTAGTACTCGAGCACAGCCTCAGTTCCGACGAAAAAGTCAAGGCCTTCCTCTCCCTTAGGGTCGCCTCCTGGCCGCACATATCGATAGCGGTCGTCTAGACTGCGTGCGGGGGCCTTCTTGGAGGTCCATCCTTTCGCCCTCAATTCCCGCCACACAGATTTGAACGATAGATCATGTGCTTGAATAAGAGTTTTGCCTCGTGGAGCTGGCATTGATCGACTTGAGCGGGAGCGGGAGACTTCTGAAATGAAACGGATGGTTGGCGCTGGCGAGCATTTCCTGTAGTATTTCATACCCCCCACGGGAATATTTGAAAAATCAGTGGCAGGTCTATGTTCGTCCCGCAATGCAAATCCCGCGCATCCTCCCGTACAAGAGATTTGCCTTCGTTTTCGGCATCTTAAAATTTGTATGGCTCGGGTTGGGGTTATTTTTGTTCAATACAAAAATCAAGATACAAGCACTCTTATGCTGCATTATGCAGCGTTGTAGAAAGGCCTATGCTGCATTATGCAGCACACCGGTTTGGAGGGGTTAAGGTATTTGTGTGACATCATTTGCAGATCCATTAAGCAAACCGCCCCGATGTCGAGCGCTTGCAGCAGTGAAGTCTTCGCCGCCGAAATTCCTGTAAAACCCAACGCAATGAAGATGCAGAGCGCTTGCAGCAGTGAAGTCTTCGCCGCCGAAACTCCTGTTAAGCCCAACGCACGAAGTACCATAAAAACCTGTCGCCAGTGTTAATGCCGCCGATGAATGAGCAACGGTGGTCGGAGCTGACATCCTGTTTGTATCAATAGATTCGTGTATGGGTCAAGTGTCATCAGTCAAGCTCTATACGTCGGGTTAGGCAGAATGAAAGCTATTGACGCTTACAGCGGAAGTAGCCACGCGAAATTATCATGCATACAACAATTCGAGGTGCTAGGTGAACGGTGGTTCTATGGATGACCAGAGACGAGCATGGCTCAACTCCCAAAACATTGATGGGGAAGGTGATATAACCCGCGAGAGTGGTGCTGCCGTATCATCTGAACAGGGCCGTGCCGCTACAGCGCCGTGTCGAGTAGCTGGTGGTAGAGTGCGTGCTATTACTCACTCAAGACGGGATACACATCAGCGAGTGCAGACCTCCAGACAAGCACATCAGGTGCATGTGACTAGTGGTGATTCGAGGATAGACTCAGGTAACGAAAGTAAAAATGAGCAGCTGCAAGCTGCTCGAGACAGGAAAACTGAGCTACAACGACAACGGCGCGCGCAAAAACGACCGGTGCAAGCCGCAAGTGGTGGTTCAAGAGCAGAGGCAACCCGAATGAGAAGAAATGCGCAGCAGCAGCAGCGACGAGATGCAGAGAGTAAACCGGATCGGGACGAGCGTGTATTAAAGCAGCGTGAAGCTCGACGAAGAGGGTAGCGCTTTGCCGATCGCAAGACGATGATTTTCTCGCTGGGTTAAGTGCGAGGGTGCTGGATGCTAATTGTCTGACCGTGGGGAGGTAGAATGGATGGCAAAGCAACAGCATTATTTGCAAGACCCTCGTCTAGCTCTTGCGTATTAATATTGTTGCGGGGCAGGCCCAGCCTCCTTCGTTTATGGTGACGAGCAGATCCAAGGAGAAATGGCGAGTCCACGCGGGGACGCATTTGGAAGCTTCTTGATGATTTCCCGAAGGCAACGGAAATCGCCGCTTGTCAGGAGGCAGGGTTAGAGGGAGCATCCGAGTCCATTACAATATGGGCCTGCGCATCATGTGGAAGAATTCTACTGGAAGGTAAATCGGACAATGTATTTTATTCAACGCTGGAAGATGTGCGAGTCGTACAGCTTTCGGAAAATGAGCGCGAGGAATTGTTTATGGACAATCCGGAGTCTATTGTTCGGTCACACCGACAACTGTATTTTCGCGGGTCGGATTTTTATTATTTGATTCCGGAGTTGGTACGAGACCCTGAAAAATCCCGCTCTGCAAGAAGTGCCACGCTGATCCAAGAAAGAGTAAATTCAGCGTTGCAGCAGGGCACGAGTATGGTAGAGTTGGTGAATTGCCTGATCTCAGCGAAGTAGCTTTGTCATGTATTTCACCTGTGCGGTGTTTCGGGCTGGAGCTGTCTCTGTCGGGCAAGCATTCAACAGGCCATGCCATTTGCTTCCCGACAAATGGTCCATGTGAACTTGCTCGAATATTGCGGCGAGTAGATCGCACATGATGTGCCGCGTGTAACATTTATCGGTCCACTCGAAACTTGGCGGGTTCAGAAGAAGAAATTTTCGAAGTTGTATGCCATTCCGGCTAGTAGTGGTTAACGGTGTTAGCCGCCATCAACAATATCTTTAAGGAGGAGAGTATCAAAGTTGAAGATTCTCCAAACCGGCGGAGGCTACTAAAGGAAATGGAAGTTGTCATCGATAATGAGGTCCGGGTTTCAGATTTGGTGACAGTCGGTTTGATTGACGACGTAGCTTTGTCGCAATTTCCAGAGCATAATATGCCAACCGGGTCAATCGAGGGCCAAAATGGGACTGCCAGTGAGATTCTTGTGCGAAACTCAGCAGTTCTCCCGCACGTCGAACCGAGAGACTTAACAGTTGTTCATGAGATTATTGGTGCAATGGCTGACGCGATTGGTGCTAATCCGTCACATTCAGACGCACTGGTTATCCCCATAAAGCAGAGACGGTCGCCATTAGTAGAATGGGTGGACAATGCAAAAATCCTGGCAAGTGTTTTTCCTTATTTGTTTTCTGACGGGCTCAGGGTCGCTGCCACCTGGCCCGCTGCCTCGGGACTATGTAGACCACTTTATACACTATTGGGATGGACGATTTGAAAAGTCGGTGATGTTTACAACTATGCTTTTTAATCAAATGCAAAGGCACGCCGCTGTTCAAAAGGCCGCTTGTGTTGGATTAACCCCAGCACTTACGCCTGATTACGACCCGCTTCTGGGCGGCGAGAGCCTCATCAAACAGGTACACGACGACTATCGGGGCTCGACGCTCGCTATAACAGATGACCCCTCAATTGTCATGGCCTCGGGAACGGCAAAATTATTCATTTCCAGGGTTTTCAGAACTCGGGGTGTACCGTGTTAGTGGTACCTCTTTATCGCTGTCAGAAGCGCTAACTTCCATCTGCCAGTCATCCTCCAAAGCACATAACAGTCAACTATGTATTTGTTGCATGGAGCTCATCAACGCCAACTAAACATATCGGATGTCGCTCACCAACGCCTAAAAAGCTGCAAACTTGTCAGCACTATATCCAATATTCATGAAAACTCAACGTAGCTATAGATTTCTATACCATTTTCTCTGGGTTGAATTTAGTTTGTTTCTGGAACTATAATAATATTAATATTATTAATATGGTTGTGGTATTGCCGATTGCAGCGATTTTGGCACAAGCCGTTATTAAAACCGATCTCTAGTGTACCCGTTTTTGTCCTGAGGTCCATAATGGAATTCCAGCTAAAATCGACGCTAACAGCATCCAAACGCAGAAATGCCCTTTCAGAAGGGCAATTTCGAGCGGAGAGAATGGAAACGGGACTTATAGGCAAGTAAAAGTCTAAGTTTAGGATGCGGCATGCAAACGACTTCAGCACGGCCTTGGCTTGATTTTTGCCCAGCCCTGTTTTGTTTAATGTCTATTTAGCGATTTACCTAGATTTTACGATGAAAACAACTCAATTTTAGTACTGTAAAATAGAGATAAAAATACATTCAAAGGACAATGCATATATTATATGTATTATCCTTTGCATTAATTTTGGCGGATGTTCGGACCCAGGATTCGGATCCTGTACAGTATGATCCGGGATTGATCCAGGATTTTCAAACCTCCATTTATCGATTGAACCATACGGGGAGATACGACCGAGGACGAGGTAGACAC
>JAAVTI010000200.1:0-33077 GCA_011947335.1 Phytophthora constricta
TGAAGCTATCTACAGTAAACTGATTGGCTTGAAGCTGAACCCTCACTCTCGGCAGGATCCGTGCATAGGTCTTTATAGTGCCGAAGCTCGAAAACGAATCATGGAACCTTTTTCTCGTTGAATGCGGGTGTGTCCATACACAGTTCAGCTGTGACAGGCCACTGTCACGCTGCCACCGCGTGTGCGCGGTGGCCAATCAGATCCCTCCGTAGAACTGTTGGTTGGGACGGCATCGTGTCGAGGCCGTCTCGACAATGAATACCAGAGTCAATTTTACCCAGTCTTCCTCAAGCCACCGTGCATGCTACGTAACGGTGTCATCTAAGCCCGTTACACCTGGTAGCACTTTGTAATCCGTCCAACGACCAAGATCAAGATGAACGACACGTCGATGAGCGACGTATCCCGGACGCCCAGCGCTTCGCTCGAGCACGCCAGCTTTCCTCACCTGTCGTCCATCGAGTGGGAGGCGCTACACCGCCTCGCGGCGGTGTCCGGCGACGCAGTCATCAAGACGCTGCTGACCATGGGCTCGGAATCGGAGCAACGCCTGGCTGCCCAGGAGTTCATGGTGCGTGAACTCGCTGACCTCCGTCAGCGTGTGTCGACTCCCGCCAACCAAGAACAAGTCCGACATCGTGAAGCTCGATGTCTCCAGCTACAGCGGTGAGGGCAAGGACCGCCTTCACTTAAACCGCTGGTTCTGCGAGGTGGACATCGCGATTGAAGCTCGGCAGCTGACTACCGAGCTTGCGCAGACGCGCTTTCTCCTGTCTGTACTGACGGGGAAGGCCAAGGAGTGGGCACTTGGCAAGCTCGTCGCGGACGCATCCTGCTTTCCGACTATGGAGACTTTGAAGACCGACCTGCGGCTCGCGTTCGAGCCGCCCCAAGAGTGAGCGTCCAGCGCTCGGCCTTCCTGTCGCTGAAGCAGGGACGTCTGTCCATGCTCGAGTACATCCAGCGTGCGCGACACCTCGTGTCGTGCGTCACGACGCATCCAGTGGACATGGCGACGCAGGTCCATGTCTTTGTCTCTGGTATGAACGCTGGGTATCAGCGTTTCTATCTGACCCGGAAGCCTCCGTCTACCCTGGAAGAAGCCTTCGCGGTCGCGCTACGCGAGGACTATAGCGTGACGGCGTCGCAAGCATTCGACGTTCCTCGCGTTTCGGCTCCTGAACCGGAACCCATGGAGGTGGATGCCATCCAGCACTACGGCGGACGTCGCGAACCGACGTCGTCCATTAGAGCACCAGCGTCGTCATCGACTCGCAGTCAGCGTCCGATGCGGTGCTTCCGATGCGGCAAACCGGGACATCGCGCAGCAGTGTGTCGCGCGCCGGCACCTGTGACGGCGAACGTCACGACTACGAACGACGTCGCCGTTCCAAAAACGGCGACAACCAGTAGGTGCGGGGCGCCCTACTGGTCGTGAACGGAGCGATGGTTCCCTGGTGGCGGAACCTCCTCCTAGCCCCCCGTGCTTCAAGCACACCTCTTTGCCACCACCTCCGGCAGTGACTCGAGACTGATAGTGCTCAGTCTCCACGTTGATGGCGCGAAGCGCCCACTTCGCGCGCTGCTGGACTCGGGCGCGACAAACAACTTCGTTCGCGCCGACAGTTTGCCGATGTTACCGGCGGACATGAGCATTCGTGAAGGCCCCGGCGACATGATCGTCAAGTATGCAGACGGGAAGCCGCGGCGATCGGTTACCTTCGCGGACAAGCTCGACGGGCAGCGCAGCTCCGAGGAGTTTCTGGTCATCGAGCTGAGCGCCTCGTTCGACTGCGTGTTTGGCATCCCGTGGCTCGCTCGCCATCAGCCTGATATCGACTGGCTGACTGGCACAGTCCGCCCCGAGACATCGACGTGAATGCAGTGCTGGCGTTTCTGAGCGGAATGCCAAACCAATGGCCGCATGTTGCAGTCATGGACCCCGACTCCATGACCCATGCTGCACGCGAAGTGAGCGATGGCCCTTCGTGTGTGGCATGCGAGCAAGCTACCTGCGCCAGTCTTGAGCAGTCGCCTCAAGACGAGTCCGACGTGGTCGAGCAGGGGTTCCCACGTCCCGATGAGCAGCGGCTCTCCGAGAAACAGAAGATGTGGTTGAGCATGGTCTCCCACCCGCGGTCGAGCATGGGTTCCCGCGAGTGGTCGAGCGGGTGCTCCCGAAGTTGATGTGGTAGAGCGTGGCCTCCCACGCGCGGTCGAGCATGGGTTCCGCGTGGTCAGCGGGAGCTCCAGAGAAGTTGATATGGTAAAGCGTGGCCTCCCACGCGCGGTCGAGCATGGGTTCCCGCGAGTGGTCGAGCGGGTGCTCCCTGAAGTTGATGTGGTAGAGCGTGGCCTCCCACGCGCGGTCGAGCATGGGTTCCCGCGAGTGGTCGAGCGGGGCCCCTGAAGAAGTTGATATGGTAAAGCGTGGCCTCCCACGCGCGGTCGAGCATGGGTTCCCGCGAGTGGTCGCGGGAGCTCCCAGACGATAAAGACGCGGCCGATCGCAGTGATCCGCGTCAGACGCTGATGTCGAGTCCCGGCGTCCCAGTTCAGCAGCCATGATCGAGCGTGTGCTCTCATCACCTGCTTCGGAAGACACTCCACGGTCGTCGCAAACCACGAAGTCCTCGCATATCATCCAGCGACTCAGTCGGACCTGAGTCGAGGTGATTTCAGTCCTGATGGGGGACGACGCGGAGGCGCCTCCGTGTGTGCAGGGCGTCGAGGTCGCACGTCCTCCGTGTGATGCAGCCGAGATTACTCGGCTGCCTGGACTTTCGTGGAAACACTTCCTCCGCGACTTAAAGCAGGACGAGATCGAGCAAGTGTGCATGATCGTCGCTGAGGACGCTGCGTCGATCACAGCGATCGAGACCGCCGCCTCGGATCCAGCATACGATGCCGCAAAGCGCCCACAAGGCGCGGAGCCGAAGCGCCCGTGAAGCGCGGTTCGCTACCCAGTCGTTACCAGCTCTCGCAGCCGCAGGTAATCCAGTGACTCCCCTCGTGCGAGAGTTTATCGACATCTTCCCCGACAAGGTGCCAGCCGCTCTTCCTCCAGATCGCGGAGTTCGGCACGAGATCGACCTCGTGCCTGGCGCTAAATATTGTGTGACGCGACAGTGGCCGCTGCCACGCAATCAAGTCGAGGCGATCGACGCCTTCTTCAAGGGTCGCCGACGGCCGGCCACGTCCGTGAGAGTCTGTCTCCTCACTCCAGCCCGACGTTTTGTGTCAAGAAAGCAACCGGTGGATGGCGCATCGTCCATGCCTAAAACAAGCTGAACGACGCCACCATCCCGGCGCAGACGCCAATCCCCAGGAAGGACATGGTGCTCGACACCATGTCCGGCAGCACAACCTATAGCGCCATCGATCTGATGGACGGGTTCTATCAGATCTTGATGCGCAAAGCCGACGTGCCGTTGACCGCAGTCAGCACGCCCAGTGGAATGCTGTGGGAGTGGCTCGTGATGCCGCAGGAGCTCAAGAACGCCCCGGCCACCTTCAACCGCATGGTGTCGAATCTACTCCGGCCGTACCGAGCCTTCGCGCCGAGCTACTTCGACGACATCTTCATCCACAGTCGTGCCGAGGGCGGCATGACGGACATCGAGGTGCATCTACAACACCTCCGGAAGGTGTTCGAGCTGATGCGAGAGAACAAGTTGTACGCCAACTTGAAGAAGTGCATCTTCTGCGCCGAGATTCCAGTGCTCGGGAGCTACGTCAGCAGGGAAGGAGTCCGTGCTGACCCCGAGAAGATCGAATCCATCTGCTCGTGGCCTACGCCTCAGGATCAGAAGCAGCTCCGACAGAGGCTGGGTCTTGCGACGTATCTCCACAATTACTCGAAGAACTTCGCGGCGACCATTCGCCCACTGTCGCAGCTCCTCAAGGCAGACACCACGTGGTCATGGCGTCCAGAACATCAAGCTGCGTTCGACGCGGTGAAGAGGTCCTTATCCACCGCGCCCGTCCTCATGCTTCCGGACCACTCGAAACCCTTCCACGTGGTGTGCGATGCGAGCGACTTCGCAATAGGCTGTGCCCTGATGCAGTTCGACGATGAGGTACGCGAGCGAGTGGTGAGCTACCAGTCGCGTCAGCTGAAGTCGGCGGAGCGCAACTACCCTGTGCACGACAAGGAGTTGCTGGCCATGCGCTACGCACTCATCAAGTTTCGCGTTTACTTGCTGGGTGAACAGACCTTCGCCATTTACACCGACCACGCATCGTTGCGCACCGCAACGAAGAGCCCTCATTTGTCCCAGCGCATGGCGCGCTGGCTGTCGCTGTTCTCCGAGTACAACTTCGTGGTGCACTACAAGCCAGGCAAGACGAATATTCTTGCCGACGCTCTGTCGCGCCGTCCAGACTACGCGCAATCCGGCCGCCACGCCGTTGGCGACGAAGACGATGACGAATGTGCCGTGTGTATTGCTGAAGAAGTCGCGGCTGTCGAAGTCGCCGCGACCAGTCCACTGCGTGACCTCATATCGACCGCGTACGAGTCGGACTCCAGCTGCTCTGAGATGATCAAGTTCCTTCGCGATCCATCCGATACAGCGCGACGTCGGTTGTCACCGTAGTCGCGCTCGCGTCGATCGATACGCACTTGATGGAGATCTGCTCACGTACAGCATCGACCGCGAAGACACGCCACGCATCGTCGTCCCGCTTGACGATGAACTTCGGGCTCGCTTGATCCACTCTTTTCGCGTCGCTCTCGAGAGACTTCTACTGGCCCCACATGTACAAATGGGTGCGGAAGTGGGTCCGCTTCTGCGAGGCTTGCCAGCGTGTCAAGCCGTCTGCGTCAAAGCAGGCGCCACTTCGATCTCTCCCCATTGCGACGGAACCGTGGTCTTCCGTCAGCATGGATTTCGTCTTTGGGCTGCCACGCGACACTCAAGGCCGCACTGGTGTTCTCGTGTTCGTCGATCGTTTTAGCAAGATGGTTCACCTTGCTCCTCTTGCTGCAGCAGTCACTCCAACCCAGTCGGCGATGATCTTTCTCGACCTCGTCTACCGCCACCATGGCTTGCCGCTCTCAATCGAGTCCGACCGAGACCCGCGGTTTACTGCCGCCTTCTGGAGAGAGCTGTTCAAACTGGTGGGGACGCGGTTGAAGATGTCCACCGCGTCACACCCAGAGACGGACGGCCAGACCGAACGCGCGAATCGGGTCGTTGAGGACGTGCTGAGGAGCTTTGCCACGTCATTCACGTCATGGAGCTCGTTCTTCCTCCCCATGGTTGAATTTGCCATCAACAACGCGGAGCACGCGTCCACAGGACTCGCGCCGTTCTTTGCCAACCATGGACGCCACCCGCGCGTTCCAGCGCTCCTCGGTGTGGAGCGCTCAATGGATCTCGGCGAAATTGGCGACGAGGCCGCAGCTTCTGCTGTGCCGGGTGAATCGCCGGATGGACAAGATGCTTTCGGGTTCTCATCTCCTGGTTGTGAGAGCGCTCACGACTCAGACTCCACCCTTGTGAACGCTGTCGTTACTCGACGCGGCACCCGCACCGCGTCCAGAGGCCTCGAACTGCACGACACGTCGGACGCGGAGCCTGTCGACACCGCGTCTCATCCCGCCAACTTTGATCGTCTCCCTGAGCCTCAGCCGAGTGACACTGCGGCGGTAAACGCGTTCCTCCAGCGGCGCCAATCTGTGGTGCGCTACGTCCGCGATGCGCTGGCAACGACAGTCGATCGCCAGAAGGAAAATGCACATCGTCGCGGTCGCAAAAATTTGGAGACATTTGCCGTCGGCGACCGTGTACTACTGTCCACGTCCAGCTTACGGTCTAAGTTACGAAGTTGGGCGCGAACAAGTTCGCGCCAAGGTTTATTGGACCATTCAAGATTACGAAAGTCTTAGGCGACGCCTACACGCTACAGCTCCCTACAGCTCTTCGCCTACATCCTACTTTCTACGTCGGTCGACTACGACGCTACCACCCCGCAGTTATCCCGACTGACGGCGCTGCGGCTCATCGTGATGGCGTGGG
The DNA here is from genome assembly GCA_011947335.1 of Phytophthora constricta. NCBI lineage: Eukaryota > Oomycota > Peronosporomycetes > Peronosporales > Peronosporaceae > Phytophthora > Phytophthora constricta. The sequence goes on from JAAVTI010000200.1 coordinate 6,024, forward strand.
CGATGATGCTGCACCTGGTTCTCCTCCAGCTGTTCCAGCCGACGGGCGAGCCGATCCAGACGCCGCGCAACCTCGGCGTCCTGATCACGGTCGCGCTCCTCCGTTTGTGCGCGACGGTCCGGCGCCTCTTGTTGACGGGGCGGGTAATGTTCGTCATATCATTGATACGATCCTGCGTCACGACGACCGCCTTGCTGCTCCACGTACGGGTTGCGGCTCTCGGCACCGCGACGATACCCCTCCGGCACATCGTCAGTACCTCGTGCGCTGGCTTGGCCCCATGCCGGATAGCTGGGAGCCTCGCGCCGTCCTTCTTGTGGACGTTCCGGACTGCGTGGCGGCGTACGAGTCAGCCTCTCAGCGGCGGATGGCTCTTCAAGCGGCGCGGCTCCCGCACGCCGCGCCTAGCCGCACACAGTGCAACGCGGATTATTCCAGCCTTGCGCCACGACTGCCGAGTCCATGCTGCTCTTCAACCTCCACCTTCAAGATCCAAACTGACCAAGACTACGATGCAAGCTTCAATCTTAGGTGAGGGATGGTGTGACAGGCCACTGTCACACGCTGCCACCGCGTGTGCGCGGTGGCCAATCAGATCCTTCGTAGAACTGTTGGTTGGGACGGCCTCGTGTCGAGGCCGTCTCGACAATGAATACCAGAGTATATTTTAGTGCCGATCCGTCAAAACTAAGTACTAACAATTCTTCGTCTGGTCCGACCGTAGGTGGCAACGTGGTGATCACTTGGCGTGGTTGTTTCCTGGGAGCGATCATCGTCAGGATCGAGTCGACGTTCTCCCGAGGCGTGATGCTGGCAGCAATTGTACCCAAGATGTCGTCCTCGCCTCTGGTACATCTCACGATTTCCAGCGTCTACGGCGACAGCAGAGCGGTCCAGTTACCCAACCGGCCTTGTCGACTTGCCGAGTTTACTAGCCATTCAAGCGTTGAGTGTCGCGTCAGGACCTTGGTCGGCCTTCCTACCAGCAAAGTGTGGCAGACGTCCAAGGTTCTCAGAAGTGGCAGCACTTCCTTCTGCACTATCCCATAGTTGAGCTCGTTCGATCGCAAGGTCCGGCTGGTGAACGTCACTGGCAAATATACGCCGTCATATTCCTGTACAAGTGCTGCTGAGATCGCCCACTGACTCGCATACACCACGATGACCGGCACGCGATCAGGATCGAAGTGCTTCAGCACAGGAGTGTTGGCAATCTTGTTCTTCAGCATGTCGAACGCCACCTGAGCTCGGGACCATTTGTCACTTTCCTCGTCCAGTGGACCGCCGCCCCTAGTCTCAGCGTTGGCTGACTTGGATCAGGTTCTGCGGGCATTCTCATGGAAATCCACTTGCGCAGTTCATACAAGATTCCGGCATAAACCGCGAAGTCTATAATGTACCGGCTGTAGTAATTTAGGCTGCCAAGAAACGACTGCATCATCGATCGCAGCGCACATGGGAACGGAAGATTGACGATCGACTCCAGATCCTTCGGGTGAGCTTCAGACAACCGCATTCCTACTCGTGTGTCTCGATGCAGGATTAACGTCTGGTTGCTGATGTTTGTCAATTGCAGATACTGAGACTTCCTGGACCCTTGACCACAGTTGGCACCCGATGTTCTCCTCGCGTGACCCAAAACGTTTGATGATCTGCCACTCTCGCGTGTAACGGCACTTCGACCAAGCTTGCAACTGGAACTTCGAGATGCTGATCCAGCGTTACTATCATGGCGTTCGTGTCGAACAACTGGCGATGCCCTGATAGCTGGATCCGCATTACGTCTGGCAGGCAAACCGATCCATCGGCAAGATCAAGGCAGACGCCAGCAGGGACCATAAACTCCATGTCGATGATCGCATCCTGACCGACCTGAGGCCCAATCCACACGCCAAAAAGTACACCAGCGATCCAGCCAGTGTAATCTTGATCCTGGCCCGTCCCACTGCGACATACGAGTTTTCTCCAATTCCAACGCATTCCTCTCCTGACTCTCGTCAACGTGGCACCCAACCTTACGAGCAAAGGCGGTATCCAGAATGGACACCTCGGTACCGGAGTCAAGAAGCAGGTTCGCTTTTGCATTGTTGATCTTTCCCACCACTTTGGCTTGCTTGAAACACTTACCCGGTGCGTGATATTTCCAATAGCCACGCGACTATCCTGGCAGCAGATCCAAAGCCATGGTGACGTCCGATCTCGAGTACTCGTCGACACGTCGATAACTTGACACGATCGCGGTACGTTCCCCATGAATGTCAGATGTATTGTCGGGCGGGTTCATCAGCTTAACTCTCGATCCCGACTGCTTTTCGATATATGCAAAGATGCAGAGCTCAGAACGCTCGGCTCGTACCGGATTCCATCCCGGCGAGCGTCCTAGTTTAACAACTTTTCAGCTCTAGCAGGTAACATGCCTGCATGCTTCCTGGGGTTGTACCATTGGTGGATCATGTTGTAGAACCCTCCATCGGGCACTTCCCGACGTCGTGGAGTTTCCCACAGCCGCGGCACACGAAGAGGCAGCGATCTGACGGATGTCCTTGTTGCCGCACTTCTGACAGGTCAAGCGTTTCCAGTAGCCCAAGTCATTGTGCTTCGTCGATCCACAGTGAGAGCACCGAGTGGTCGACGCCCCCATGTTTTGCGATCAGCGCGTTGATCTGAGGTGTGATCTTTCTGCTTGACGATGATATCAGCGGTGGCCAGGAACATTCGGCGCAGATCGCCTTCGCCGTCTGATCCACTTGTCTTTGCTTCCGATCCACTGCTTTCGGTGGACGCGCGAATTGCGCGCATAGCTTTCGCTTTGGAAGATCGGGTTGGCGTCGTCGAGGATTTCTGGCGAAACTTGCTCGAGCCAAATGCAGCTTTCCCTTGACGCTTCTTAGCACGCAGACGAGCGCGCAGAGTTCCTTCAAGGTCATCAGCGTCAGCCAGGCGGAGCGGTGCCAGCTGATCAGCAAGGTCACGATCATCCAAGGTTTCAATATAGTGTTCCACATGCTCGTGGCGGACCGACGCTGGGCCGTACGTCACCTTCAGTTTGGCACGCATCGCGGCGACGTTCAAGCGATAGAGGAAATTCAAGAGCGACTCCTCGGTCTTCTACCGCGCGTGGTATTATTGTCTCGCGACAGATACTCCACGACCGCAGTATTGGACCTGGAACTCGTGGATGACATCCTTCCAAGAGCTCCGCGTTGTGCGTCCCAGCTGCCGATACCATTTACAGGCTGATCCGATGAGCAGATCCACGAACACCAGACACTTCTCGGCATCTGGAGCTTGATCGCAGACAAACGCAGACGGGAGCTTGTCAACCACGTGCGCGCTCCTCCTCGTCGTTGTCTTTACCCGAGACCACCTTGAGATCCGAGATCGCTGACACACGGACGCGAGGTATAACTGGAGCACCGGTGGACGTCGCAGTGGCTGTGGAAACCGCAGCCGTCGTTCGCGGCGTCGAGATGTCTTGCGCATCTGGATCGAACTCCAAGCCGGGCTCCATCTCCGTGTCAATCAGCGTTGGATCCATCACTGGCGGGACTCGTTGCGACGTGTCCGGTTGAGGTGGCGTTGGCACTGCCGTCGGCTGCTGTTGCCCCGGCTATGGGAACAGCAGCTTCCTTTCCTTGAGATAGCGGTCCTTGGCTTTGTTGAAGAACGAAGTCATCCTGTCCATCGAGAACGCTTCCTGAGGAGTGGATTCGGCAGCAGCGGAACTAGCGGGCGCAGCAGAGACGGCCGGGGCAGGTGGTGTCGGCTTGAATCCTGGGATCTTCGTCGTTCCACCTGGCATGTGACGAATCGACGGATCAAGTGTCATCCGTGGCGGATGATCGCTCGAAGTTTCCGTCTGTGATCCAGCTTCGGAGGACACACACTCGTAGAACGAGGAGTCCGACTGGTACTCTGCAGTACGTGTCGGCTGTTGTTTCTCGGCTCGACGTGGCTTGGTGGTGGTGGCTTTGAAGCCAACCACCGCTGACAGTCGCTCAAAGAACGTCGTCGTCGCAGACTGGATCGCGCTCAGCTCGAAGTCGAAGAGATCCTCAGGATCAAACGCTTGCAGCACGATTCTTGCTTGCTTCGCCAGACGCAGCAACGACTTCGCTGCATCCAGCTTGTTATGTACCGTCGGAGGAGGTGTCACGGGTCCCTTTCAGTCGCCCAAGAGATGAAGTTGCATAGTCTTCATCACGGGGTTCTTGATCATGAACACGACAAGCTCCTTGCGATGGTACGCCTTTTCCAGATCTTCTTCAGACAGTTTCAACCCACCACAGTCGTCGCCATCCGAGTCTGGAGCTTTCAATTTCTTCCGCGTCGACGAGTCCGCCGACGAAGTGGTGGTTTTGGTGGATGAATATTCGTCGGCTTGCGCCTTCACGTCGTCACCCTACTCGCGTCGGGACCCGCGTGTGCCCCCGATGGGGCATAGGGAGGGGCTGGAGGTTTTTCGTCCAGGTCCGCGTCGGGGCCTTCCTCCGTTCCGTCAACAGAGCTCCTTTCGGCACTCTGTCCATCCGTGGATCTCATTTCGTTCAACTGCATCTTCGTCGATCCAGACTCCGTCGACGCTGCAGTCCCTGGTTCGGTCTTCACTTGCTCTTCATCTTGCTGGGACTCATGGTGAAATCCTGAGTCACCAGAAGATCCGGGCACGCGCACCATTGTGGTGAAGTGCGATCGCAAAATGCCCTAACACCAACGCGCCCAGACATCGACTAGCGGAGGGGCACTCCGATAACCGTGGGGTTGTTGAGTTGCTCACCTTGTGTACCCGTCGGCGGGCTGGTTTGCTCCTCTGGTGGTCTCGAGATGAAGTGCTGTTTGGAGGCGCGACCGTGTACCTTACACGCGGGAATGTTGGTGACATATCCTTCGCTCTGTCGCCGGGGGTTGGGTTTGCCAGCCTCGATCGATACTTCAAGATCGGGGCTTGACGGGCCAGAATCCACTGGGCCATGGAGCTCACCCTCGAGCGTCCTTGTCTTTGTCCTTTGTTCTTGTAACCGCCTCCAGTGGCGGGGTCTAGGGGGTGAGAGTCGGACCCTGCCCAATAAATCCAGTGGTCTTTAGCCGCGGTTCCTGCTCGCGATCTGGGTGGGCCAATGTACGTTCCCGCCCCATATGTCCGTGGTCGCTCGTGCCGAAGAGGGCAAATTGAACTCTGTTTGTGTTAATCCTACCAACCACTACTCTTTCTTAGTCTCCTTTACACTGTCCTTGTATGCCTCTTGATTTGCGACCATTCAGCAGCATCCTCGAAAGATAGCACCCAAGATCTCACTGTACAAATCAGATATCTCATTCCTTGATTACGCCTTCCGGGACCGTAAACATTAGCCGTTGTGAGCCCATATGATCAGTGGCGATCATATCGAAATGATCGCTCCATGTCGATCAGCGGTGATCGTATCGAAAATGATTGCTCCATGTCGATCAGCAGGAAACGACTCCACAATATATGCGATTCGTGATCGACAACTGTTCGTGATCGCGATCGCGTGTCGGAATGATGGCACCACTGATCGCGATCATCAGTTTTACTGATCGCGTCGAATAACGGTCGGTCGGCGGTTGGTCGGTCGGTAATTCTTCAGAATTCTCCTTGAATCTTCTGTTGGTCATATCCATCAATCTCCTTCGCGGTCGGTCGGCAATTCTCTGGAATTCCCTGGACTTCTCCACGTGTCACATCAACCAATCACCTTTCACAATTATGGCTTCATCGCATTGAAACCCACTCTGTCAGTCACCCCAACTGGCTGGCCGCAGTTGCAGCTTCAGACTTGCTGTTGTGGTCGTTGAAGTCGTTGTACCTGTTTCACGGTACATCCCGCCTTTGTAGCGTACACCTCAAATACTCTTCGAATTCCCCTCGTCTCCTCCACCAACACTTCGTGACATGCGCTTCTCCACAGTCGCAGTGGACTTGACAACGACGACTCCTGTGCACAAGCTCTTGCTAAATTCGTAGCAGTGGACGGAAACGTGGTGACCGTCGACGAGACTGACGCTGGGCGCGCCAACACCAGCGCGACATGATCGCACGCTTCCTTGAGCCGTTGCTCGTGGACTACACGCACAAGACCAACTGGTACGTTCTCATACGTATTGTCCATTAATAGCCCATGTATAGTCCATGACTTACATGTTATTCTGTTTGTGTATTGACAGGTACAACTACCAACTGTGTACGTTGATGGCCATCGACGACAATGGTCGATAGCAGCCAGTTCAACAGTCAATACTCGAAAGGAACGCAGACTGGCACATGTCGTGCGCTTTAGATCATCTGTTTAGAGTCAACGGCACGATCGGCGACAACATGCTAGTCATCATGGTCGACAAGGACTTGAACGAGATTCGAGTCCCCAAGACGTACTTCCCTAAGGCCCGTGCATTAATCTGCGTGATCAAGTACCTGCACACGGCCTCAACGAAGCCCGAGTACGGGAAGCTCTCACCAGATGATCATGACGCAATCGACACACTGGTGCGCAACATGGTATTTTCGGCGAGGCAAGACATCTACAACACGAACTGGGACTCGATGAAGGCACTGTGCGCACGGACGAGATCCATCCGCTTTTTGGAATACATGGACGAAAACTGACAAATGCACGTACGCGTGGGTCCTGTATCAACGGGCTCGGCCGGCGCACTTGCGCGTACACACAAACAACCATATGGAGAATTGGTTCGGGCACTTCAAGGAGTCTGTCACTTACACCATGTCCATGACTGATACGGTGAAAGCTCTCGTAGGAGCTGACGCACGTACTTCGAGCGAGTACGTGTTCAACAAAAACTACGTTTAAATCGGAACTAAGATGAAGAGCTGTGTCAAATGCTGCGCTTTACGACGCATTTTGTAGCGGAAGACGTCGAGAAGGAGAACGTGATGGCCATGTCGAAGGTAGATCTATTCGTCTACGACACGACAGCTAAGCCTGGTAGTATCCGGAAAACAGAAGGAACACCATGTCGAGTTGCTGCACGTACTCTTTCGCATGTGCGATGCGTCTACCCTGCCAGCACGCCATCGCGTACCGGAAGTGGAGAAAGGTGCCCGGAAGCGTCATTCCTCTGGGGCGGATCGATGAGCGGTGAGCATGGAGCCATCCATGTATTGCACATGTATCGTCCGTGTTGAATACATCCATACATTGTGCATGTATCGTCCATGTATTGTTCAGGATTATCCTGACTATCGTTTCGGCTTTTGTGCTAAATATAGGTGGCTGCACCCTGTCGACCCGGATGTGACACCATGACCTATCGTTGTGAACGAGTTCAAGTCTGGACATTCGAAGCGGAAGTCCCTCGATGCAGCCTCCAAATACAAAGAGGCGCTCAGTGCTACACAGGCTATCAGCAGCGAGCTCGCGGATATAGAGAACGATGACGAGTACCATGAGCATCTCGATTTCCTGCTCGATCAGTGGAAGAATATCAGGCAGCGAAAGCGTCTCAAACTAGCAGGGACGAAGGCGGATAAGGAAGGTGCTGCCTCCAAGGGTGCAAATGGTGAGACTATTTCCGTGAGCTCCCCGTCCATGGCGACACGGAGCAGATCAAGGATCACGTCCGAAGCGGCATCAGACGATGAAATAGAGGAGAAAGCCCCAGCAGAGTTGTCTATCAAGTTGAACCCAAATGCTGCAAAGTTAGGAAGACCTCGCCCAACAGGAAGGAGCGAGGCCGACGACAAGAAGAAGCGTGCCTGTTCAACAAATCTGAAGAGCATCGCCGCAAGATGGGGAGGTCACGCTCGTGCAGATTGCACGCAGCCTCCAAGAGGAGAAGCCGCAACTTCAAGAAGCTCTTGACGGCGTAAACCCGGTCCCACTCAAGTGGGAGAGGATGGGCAACAAGAAGCCGAAGTATGTCCGCCAGAGCGCACCTGTGCTGAATGCGAACGCGTTCTACATCATGCCGATGAAACTGCTGGAAAAGTGCATCTCCGTTCTTGCAGTGAAGAACACAGGAGAGACAGCAATCGCGGTCTTCTCTCAGAGCTAGCCCACCCAAGATGATGACGAAAAACGGAGATACCTGGACAATACCTGGCAAAACCTGGTCAAAACCCGGACATCGAATGTGTCGAAATCTCTGGCGTTGGCTTGTTTTCGCGAGCTGAGATTGAAGCGATACCTATCAGTACTAAAGGACCAATGTGACCTAGTTGTGACCTTCTGTATGTGACTGCTGCAAAACGTGATAAGCACCGTACCTTCAACGCAACATCCAGCGTTGCAGGAAATGGTCAACCGAGTGGCGCTGTCAAACCCGCAAAGCACGATCATCATTGGCGCCAAAGATTACCACTATGCGATGTTATACCGTTTAAAGCCGCCTCCACGGCCAACGAGCGCTAATTCATGCTTTCTGCACCAGACTCTGCGAGAAAAGTCCCGCTGCTCGAGTCCTTGGGATTGAGAACGCAGTGACGGGTCGGAGGACAAAGACCATGAACGAAACCCTCAAAGCTAGGGCACAAGAGCTTGTGGGTAACGCGGACATCCTGATGATCCCAGTGAACTTTGGCAACACGCACTGGTGTGGAATTGCCGCCAACGTCAAGCAAACACAAGTCATCTACTACGACTCCATGAATCAAACGACGTACAAGGTCGTGCTGGATCGACTGACCTGGGATCTCGCAAAGCCCTAAGCGACGGCTACCACGTGGTCGCTGTCAACGCGCCGATCCAGACAGACGGCCACAAGTGTGGGTTCATCTTGATGCTAAGATTTTGGCGTATGGTGGACAAGGGTATCTGGACGTGGCACCCAAATGAGATAGCGCAACAGCGTGAGTCCATTATTCCGAGAATGGAGGAGTTACAACCGGTGGTGCAGGAGCTATGACAGGTCACGTGCGCGGCGACAGTATCGCTTATATGGCGACACAGCGTCCAGCGGGTGTACCACGAAGGGCTGAGCTAGCGGACAATCCAAGAAGCGGGAGAAGGAGTAAAAGGGGCTGTACACGCAGCTCTTAAAAGTATGAGGCAAGCCTCTATTCAATCACGCCGAGCAACATGCCGAAGAGGCGGGTTGTTGGAGCGGTAATTACAAAGTGGGCAGCTAAAAATCAGTGACTTCAGGAGGACGGTGACACTGCGAGTTGGATTCTTCGTGGAGGATCCAGTGGCAACCCGGGCCCAGGAGGCAATGGAAGCCTGGTAGTGGAGCAGGCACAAAGTGGTGCATGGCGGGTGATATGGGCGGCTACCACGGCTCTAGGAGCATCAAGTTCATAGGACTCCAGCGTCTGCTAGTGCATGCCAATATCAAAGGTTGCACGGAATGCACGTGGTAACTGATCTACGCATGATGCAGGAAGACAAAGGGCCTAAATTCAGACGGCTGCAACGCTGGTATTGGCTGGCGCGGCAACTGGCGGACACGATTTCGGTGGGCAGCTGGCGACATCACTATAGGCGGCCCAACAAGGCCGCAGACTGGTTGGCTAACATGGCCATGGACAACAAGCGCAGTACAGCGAGGGAATTCCACGAAACAGAAGACTCAGGCGCTTCGGACAGGCATTCCTCTCATACTTTTTTCGGTACTGTAAACGTGCTTCCCTTTTCGTATGAGATGGAGTCTAATCTTGATTGTGTGTTGTAATGGTAGGGACTAGTTTGCCACATATAACGGGTGCCACCATCGGTCATCGTCGACCCGTGGGGTGATGACGGATAAATTCCCGTAAACGCCGCCAACCACTTCTGGATTTGACGAACTCGTCATCTCCCACCACCTCAAATAAGGGCCGGTAGGTCACTACAATCCACCGGGAGGACGAGAAAGGCAAGGCCGAGATACTTCCGTGTGTATCGCCCACCTGCCATGTAAATGCGCCAGTTGAACCTTCGGCACAGCGTCGCCCACGCCGAGGAGTGTATCCCTCTGTAGCGATTCAAAACATGCGTGTGTCTTCATTCAAGCTTGAAGATCGCGATTGCAATATCGTCGCAGCGAACAGCGCGCTTTTGGATCGCCATGCAGGTGTTGTAGACGACCGCGCTGATGGTCGCGTTCCCGTGGCCCATAAGAATGCTGAAGTCATCGACTTGACGTCGCCGTCGAGCTCGCAAGCAACCACTATAGCACTGTCGTCCCCGTGTCCTGATTACCTGAGTTTCTACTCGTGTAGCCAAATATTCGATGAGTATGTCGCTGAGGGCGAGGCACCGGGCAGTGTAGTCGTTGACGACTGTACCAGCACATGTTCAGAGGATAACATTTCCCTTCCTGCCACTCAAGATTCACAAGCCACCGTCGAGAGTGGTGATTCCTGCGGGTCGCAGGGCTTTGCCCAGCGACCGCGAGGAGATCTCACTCATTGGCAACTTGCCTCATGGCCGTCGGGTGTAACGGTACTGGATGAGCATTGCAATGCGTAGGAGCTGGAGTTCAAGGCTGTTCCGATCGGGCGTCCGTGCAACTGCAAGACTCTGTGGAACGCGGCCACTTGCCCGAACGCTCAACGCAATCACTATTGCTGTACGGAGAACTGTGCGTTCAAGGGGCGGTGCATGATTGGCCGTCCAGGCTTTTGCTGAGATCTGGCCAGGGACAAACCGAAGGATGGACTGTTTAACTCGTCAAAAGTCCTGAACGGGCAAGTGTTGAAGAATATGGACGGAAAAGGGTGAGTACGCAAACATGCACTTCCACGGACGCTGGAACTCAGACGGATATTTTCCTGGAATATGTTGTCGAAACAACGCCGGACGATGAAAGTCAGACAGAGTTATTCTCGTCCGATGTGGATATGCCGGATGGGATGGACGGAGATCTCGGTCAGGACAAAGGTAATCCGGGTTTACGTCTGGACGATGAAGATTGGCCAGACATTCCTGTCCGAGCTTTTCCGTGTACTCCTGTTCAGAGGCTAGAGGGAGAATATGTTCGAGCTATGCGAGTCACGGCTCATAACCTAGACATGGAACCGGTTGTCTATATCTAGGAAGGAAGCGAACTGAAGTCTCCGTAGAGAGATGAACTAGCTTTGTTGCCTGAGCTGAATGACCTCAGTCCGAGTTGTGACATCTCCAAAGCCGATGTAGACGTGCCTGGACGGACAAGTTTCGTCGAAGACTGAAAACTGAAAGCCATTCTGGGATATCATCGGACGATCTTTTTGGGAACGGCAATGCGGCCACAGCGCCTGCCCGAGGAGTGCTATGTGACTTGGACGTAGGTGATTCCAAACCGGTCGCCCAGCGTCCTCGTTCGATAGCTCCTCGTGTGGCCGTAAAGGTGTATGAGTTGCTCAAAACGCTTTTGGAAACTAAGCTGATCGAGCATTCCGAGTCACCCTGGGCTTCGCATATTGTCATCGTCCTGAAGAAGAACGGAATAGACATCCGGATGTTCATCGACTATCGAATTGTCAACGGTTTCATTAAGCTGTCCAACAACCCTTTTACCCCTGATCGACGATTTGCTGATCGGGTTCGAAAATGCTATGTGGTTTATGAGCCTAGACATGGCTAGCGGCTTCTGAGCGATTCGAATGACTTAACGAGCTAAGCTCATTTCAGCTTTCGTATGTCCGTTCGTACATTTCCTGTGGATCAGAATGCCGTTCGGCCGAAATATGCATCTCGTCTATCAAGCAGTCATTAATAATTGTCTGGGGGTTCGTCCGACTATCGGCAGAAGAAGAGGCGCATGTGGATCATGATGTTTTAGAATTGCACGGTCTAATTCCAGCCGAACTAGATGAGCCCGAACGAGAATTGTCTGGAAGTAAAGTTCCAGCATTGACGGACGAAATGACGGTGTTCCAACGAAACATTCCAGCTCCATCCCAGATGGGACCAGTGCTTGGACGGAGTTCTTACATAGACGACATCGCGCATGGAACAGCTACTTGTGGTCAGCTTTATGATTTGGACAAACTTCTGTACATACTTCGCTACTGGAATATCTCGGTCAGCCTACCCAAGAGCGAATTTGGCAAATTGGTCATTCCATACCAATCCCATGAGATTAGTGCGGAAGAAATTCGGGCAAACCCGAAAATTGCGAAGGGCCTCCAGGACCTGCCCTTCACGTCTACGCTGAAAGGAGTTCAGTCGTTCTTGGGAAGTCGGAATTTCTATCACAAATTCATTGAGGATTTCCCAGATGTTGCTGCCGTGCTCTATGAATGTCAGATGAGCAAATTAAGGCTGTACGAGATCTGTCCAGGGCCAAGGAGTCGCTCGAGATTCTGAAACGGAAGATTGTTTCGACTCCGCCGTTACGACACCTGAGGCGAGGCGGTGAAACCTTGATCGCCCTAGGTTGTATAGTGCAGGTGTCCTTCGGACCCAAAGTCGCGGACGATGCCTGGTCTGGCAAAACGCAGACTCCCAGAAGTACCCCTGGAACAGTTGTTCCAGGGTGGCGTGTGCTCCTTGTGTCAATCCCCTTGAGGTTTGTTTAACTTCGCGGCTTCCACCCACCTATTCCAGGTTAGTTCGGTGAGAAATATACGAGTAAGGTTAGTGCTGACACCCCTTTCCTGGGTTACCTGTGCCAGGGAAGGTTAATGACCACCAACCAAATATAAAATCAAATAAAACGATATGCAAGTCTCTTATTGTTTGTTCAATGCCCAGAGACACGGGCAGAAAGTGCCAAGCGCAATTGAGCATTCGGTCCTAGGGCGCTCGGCAAATGTCCCTAGGCGCTCAGACGTATTTAATACGCGCACCACCCCTTTGAAGCAGGGGAACTTTTCGAGTCACAACCTGATACAGTCCCTTCGCACAGCAGTCCATCAATCGCAATGATCCTGGGCAACGACCACAGACAGTCCCCAAAACCTGTAATATGAAATGGCACACCAGCCTAGACAATGTGAGCCAACTAGGATATGAAATACGTGGCTCACCCCAGGAACACCGCCCCTGGTCCCCACGTAATTTGGACTTGAGAGAGCGGAGCCCCAACGACGACTAGTCCTTAGCCGGCGTGCCTCTTACTGCTTGCAATTAACCCGGGTGTCCTGCGTATTCTTAACGTCAGGCACACTTATCCATGCCACTTGCGCGCTTGAGGGAAAAACAGACTCTGATTGAATATAAACTTATGCTATCTGGTGGTGGGTACACAAACACTTCGCTGACTTTGACTTGATTTCAGTATAGGGTCCAACGCAGAGGCTCAGCAACCTTGCGTTTCCTTGATTTCATGTTCGCCAGGGATCGGCGACCTTGCGTCTCTTCGGATGTCATGCCTCCTCAGGCAAATCATGTAAAGATTCCTGGCGACCCTTCCCAGGACCATGTTCCTGGTAGTTGACGTCCTTGGTACAGTAGACTTGGAACATCCGACTTGATACAGTTGACTTGGAACATATGACTTGGTACATTTACCTTGAGATATTCGACTTGGTACAGTTGACGTGGGACATATGACCTGGTACAGTTGACTTGGGACATACGACCTGGTACAGTTGACTTTGGTATCTTGAACAATACCCTGGTAGTGGATGCTCCAGGGGAAAGCGACTCCTCACGAACCGTCACTCTCATTTCTTTCCTGATTCATGGGTACACACCCACTACATTTCTGGCTCGGCCAATCACAAGCCAAGAATGTCCGACCAGGTGGGACAGGGGGAAAATTCCGAATCACCTCGTGTCACACCCGGACAGAACTCACCCGTTCGTGGTTATTCCACACGCGAATTCTTGGCCAGCTTGCGCAGTCCTCGGACAAGAATATGATGGAACGATTCAACCCGTCCGGTTTACTGGCCGAGTTCTGAACGATGCTGAACTGCGGTATCACATAGCCGAGAAAGAGGCGATCGCGGTAATGCGGGTGTTAGAAGTTTTCAAAACCCTCGTCCAAGGTTGCAAGATTCTCGTCTATAGTCGTTACCCTGTTCTGAGTTGGCCACTCAAGTCCAAGTCGGCAGACGGCCATTGCGTACAGAGGAGAGTTGTTCTTTCTCATTGGAACGTGGAAGTGCGAAAAGTGCAGCAGGACGAAGATGGACTAGCAGCCATTATGGGTGCAAGCATTACGCCTCGAGAACACCTGGACGAGGTTGCTGAATCTCTGATCCCGGCCAAAGGGCGAGGCAAAGCTCTGCCCGTGATTACCGTCGAAATGGTGGACGAGGATTTTGAAGGTATCGTTTTAAGTTTCCACAGGGCAGCCAAGATTTCTACCAGACAGGGAAGTTGTGGATGTGTAGTCTGGAAACTTCCTGGATGGCACGTCCTGAGTGCGCACGGTTTCATCCTTGAGGATGCCACGGTGAACGATGCGGAATATCATGGTCTCTTGAAAGGACTAACCCTGGCTACGGAAAGGGGCATCCAGGAACTGGTCGTGGTAGGCGATTCAAGAATCGCCATCCAACAAGCCCTAGGTTTAATTAACTGTTTACAGCCAAACCTGCAAAGACGTCTGTCTGAGTATGAAGTTTTGCAAGTCAAGTTCAAGTTCTTTCGACTGGTCCACGTTAAACGAGAATACAATCAGGCAGCAGTTACCTACGTTAGCACTGGGCAAGTTGTGGCAAGTCCAGGACGAGGCTGAAAGGCACACCTGGAACAGATTTCTCGGATACATGAAAGCTCATGAAGACTGTGGTAATCCTGGACGAAGAAAGCAAAACCCTGGACGGAGATTTGAAATCTCTGAACGAGGATCTAAAACGTCGTCCAAGTACGGATAAGGAAGTCGGTCCAGGTCCAGAGTTAGGACCCTTGTCTACGGCTGCGAGAGTATTATCTGCTGTGAAAAGGAGTAAAAATGAACCTGGACCAGAAAACACAGAACCGTTGACGCCGCTCGAGTATAAAGCTGAACGATGGCGCAGCATCAATGCGTATCAGGACAGCGATCGTGTGATGGAGTTGAAGAAATTTCTGAATGGAGAGTTCGAAGAGTTCTCCCATCCAGAAATCCGACGCCTCTCCAAGCTGGCCGAGCTATTTGCGCTGGACGTCCGAGGTGTTCTGCATCGACTCAGCCGTTCCACTAGAGACCGTCCACGTGATGTGAACGACGAACTGAGGCTTGTCGTTCCAGAAACTCTCTGTCCGGACATGTTACATTATGCGCACGAGGATTTTCAATGCGGACACCAAGGCATTACACGGACCCACAAAAACTCCGTTCGGAGTTTTATTGGTATGGGATGTTCGCCGACGTGGAAAAATCGTTAAGGAGGTGTTGTGCAAGTGGAAAAGGTCGTCCACCCAACCCTGGATTATCACTCGGTAAGATTGAACCTAGAAGGCCGTTCCAGTTAGTGTCCATGGATTTCGTGACCCATATGCTCAAGTCCGAACGAGGAAATACGTTCTTGTAGCTCTTTCAAGACACGGTTTCCGGTTTCGTAATGTGCAAACCGATGGGATCAACATCAGCCCAGGACGTGGCAGAGGTGTACAAGGAATGTGTGTTCAGGAGATTCGGTGCCAGTTCAATGATCCGGCATGACCACGACCCTAGATTTATGAGCAAGGTTTTTACTCGTTTCAGAGAATTGCTAAGCAGTAAACAACGGGCTACCCTGGCTTACCGACCTCAGGCCAACGATCAACAAGAAAGGTCCGTCTAGACGGTGGTTCGAAGTATCCGCGCTTAGATCGCTGAAGCCGACCAGAGTGATTGGGATGACCACGCCGAACGATTATTGGTGGCCCTTAACACCTCGTTTGACGCAACTCGTTTGGACACACCGTTCTATCTAGTCCACGGATGGGATGCTCAGGGAACGGTGCCAGCTATGCTTGGACCAAGGCCGTCCAGGCTACCTGAACGGACGCCATTCGCATGGCGTCGGAAACTCCAACGAGATTATAGTTACGCGCAAGAAGTGGCCGAGGATTTACAAAGGCAGGCCAAATGAGGTCGTTCAAAGACTCAAACGAGGAAATGTTGGGAATTATCCGAACGAGTGAAAGCTCGATTTAAAATTGGAAACGCCGTTTGGCTCTATATACCCAAGGTACAAACAGGCTTAAGTCGAAACCTTGCACATATCTGGCATGGCCCGTTCAGGATCGAGCATGCACGATGATTGCCGTGTCTAGCTCGAGGTCAGATATACGGGTTACCGGGTCAACCCCTGGCTACACGTTAGTCGTTTGAAACCACGGGCCATCTTCCTGAAAAGACCGTCCAGCCAGATCAAGATTCCTGAACGGGATAACTTCGATGCAGCTTTGCTTCCAGAAGATAGTTGGGAAGCGGATAACGCAAGCGATGAGTACGAAGTGGAGAAATTTTGGATTTACGTTGGACGAAGAGGACTCGTACGTCAAAACACATACGAGAATATATCGTCCAGTGAAAGGGGTATGAAGATCCAGAATAGATTCCACTTGCTCGGCTCAGTTGTGGAGCCTTCCTATTCGAGTTCAATCAGACGTCCAGAACAAAAGCTCAATTCAAGTCTATGCAGGACGGGGATGACCATCCGAGAGTCTAATTCGATGCGGGAATATCCGAACAAGAAATCGTTGAAAGAGAAAATGACTGAAATTCATTTGATTATGACTGTAAACTGATAACGATATTGATGGAGAATAATGGATTCCTGAGTGAGATCGAGACTGCACGAGGATGTTGATCCTGGAAAGGCAAGTCCAAGATATGACCGTCCGAGTGCAAGATGGACGATGAAAAGTCAAAGAGAGTAATGAATGACAGAGATGATTATAGAAAAACGACTGTGCTACGCATAAATAAACTAAGAAAAAATCTTTGTCCAAGGACTTACGCCCGCCAGCTTAAAGCGCGTCCGAGTGACTGGATGCTTGTTCCGTTCGTCCGCTGCGATGACCACCATGTCTGGAAGTAACTTCTGAACAGGTGTCAAACGCTGTTTATCGCTGGAATGAGCCCATTGAGCTCGAGCCGGCTCCTTCTTGTCCAAGAAGTACAGTTGGCCGTTCAACGAGTACTTGGACCCGTTCGGGTGACGCGTCTCCTGGTCTCGCAAGATCCAGTAACACAGCTTGGACGGATACGTCCAGACACCGGGCTCGTAAACGATAGTCTCTGGACAGCCTTTCTTGATTAACTTTCGGATGGCTGTCCGAGAGGTGCCCTTAGCCAAGTCCGTCCGGCGTCGACGAGTCTTTTCCAAGTTCTTGGCCTGGTAACGCGATGCTCCTTGTCCGCCTTGGTCGTCATGGTGACCCAGTGCTGCGCTTCCCAGAAGGCCTGTGCCTTGTAACGCATGAAACGAACGTGTTCGTCCAGCGCAATTTTCGCCGACCGAGACAAGTCCGCACGAGAATGGAAATAGAAAGTCTGGACGCGATCAGCGAACATCCGCTCCCACGGCTTGCTGCCCAGCAACTTCTTATATTCCACAGGGTCCAGACGCTTGACCAACCGGAGGCACTCTGTCTTCAGAAGCGTATACTCTGGGAAACCAGGTGTCTGGCCAGACGCGTGAAGACTGTGCGGACGGTGATTCCATATTGACACCAAGTGGTATAAGTTGTCCCAGGATTCTCGATCACGTTGCGCTCGGCCAGCGTCAAGTCTTCAACGTTCTTCCGGACGAGCAGAGAAGGAACTCGGAAAGACGTGGATTTTCGCGGCTTGTCCTTGGTCGGAGATGTCAATTCAGAAGACTTGGCCTTTTATCAGAGTCAGACGAGGAAGCTCGGCCAAGGCACGCCTTTTACCGAGACATGAACGAGAAGCCAACTTAGCTGGAGCGGTGTCTTACTCTGACGAGTTGTCCAATGAACTAATCTCCAACCCCGTCCGAGGAAATTTTCTGGCCGGAGACTTATCAACTTTGACGCTGGACGAGTCACTTGAGGACGCGTAACCCACGTCCAGTCTTCTCTCGACCGGGAGTTGTGGCTCAGTGTCGTCGTTGTAATCTTATTCGTCCAGATTGTCCGGAAGGGCAGCATCATCAACTTCTTGAACGAGCTCTTCTGGGTCCGGTAGAGACGGCCATTCTTCGGACGAAAATTGTTTTTCAAGACAGAGTCAGGTAGATGTCAGCCACCAGGAAGTAGGACTCAGGGACGAACTTCGTCCACGAAGCCTCGTCCAACTTCGTGTGGTACATCATACTGGCCAACATAGACATCAATTCCGACCGATGAGCGAATGCGCCTCTTGACCATCGGTCAGCCGCTCTAGCACGTCCTGGTATTCCAGTCCAGCCCTCATGGCCGCTTGGATGTCCGGACGAAGATGTTGCCAATCGACGAATTCCGGAATCTTCTTGCAAACCTCCACCACGGAAAGGGGGGGCTCAGATGCTGGACGGAAAGATTCGTCAGACGGAAAGCGCTGAGTTGGCCGATCTTCCTTTGGACGAAGAATAGAATCTCTGATCTGAGATTTCTTGGACGAGCTTTTCCCAGACGAGCCTGGTAACTTGGACGGCGAGTCCTGAACGGACGGCGAATCTTCGTCCAGTTCGATGACATCGTGAGGTGAAGCACCCGACGGACCAACTTTGCCGTCCCCGTCCGTGTGATCATTGGTTGACAATCGCACGTACGCAGAAATTACGCATCGAGGATCGTCTATGGCATCCACTTGAATCCAGGTATCCCACGTCGAAGGCGGCTTCGTCTTGCTCTTGAAATGCATGTTCTCGAGACGCAGTTCAAGAGCATCCCGAACGGCCCGCGAAGCATTTCCGTCCGAGAGCATTTTGGCCAAACGAAAATAGTGGAGAAGGCTGGTGATGTGAAACACCCGTTCAGCCAAATGATCAAACGGAAGGTGCATTAGCAGCGATGACATCACCCGACGAGCCTGCAACGAATCAACCATCGACTCCAATAACGGCATGGACGGAGGATTCTCGCCCGGAAAAGCAGACGTGAACGAATATTTCCATCACTTCCGAACAGCTCTTCCAGGTCCAAGATATCTTGTTCGGACAGACCTTAGAACTGCAGGACAGCATCCACTCCGCCATAGCCGTTCTGGACGAAGGCGTTCGCCCGGATCGCATTCGCGTCCGCAGGCACGCCGACAAAACAGCTCCGTCCACCACTCGCAAATTTGGGCGGACTGACGAATCTCGCCGGACACACGTTGTTTTGGCCCGTCGGCTCGTTACGCTCGGACTACGCTCGGACGGCAACACGCCAGCATCGATCGACTTGGTCCTGCTGTTCGTCGAACGAGAGTAGGCCGGCCGATGCAGCCGAGATGCTGGACGAGCGTGGCTTGGAGGAAGTTTATTCCGATGCAGCACTTAAACTGGCGTCTTGCGATTCGCTTTGATCTGCCGGTTCACTCGCAGACCCTCATATGAATTATGGGTAACCAAGTCACCGTCACTAGCTGCGCCCGCAGCACCACCCCTCCACTGAGGGCTTGCCCTGCGGAAGTTGCGCTGGCATAGACGGCAAGTTGGTAGCCGAGGACCGACCGAGTTTCGCTGGAGTCCATGGCTTGTGCGATGTGGAGAAAATCTTGTTATGGGTGGCTGATTTCGTCTCCCGAAAGGCGTAAAGAAGAATACTTGGATGGGGACGGGGCGCTGAGAAGGTGCCGCAAGTCCAACGGTATGATGGCTTCGACTCTCTGTCCAGACAATTCTTTCTCGTCTGAGTCCGCCCTGATCCGCCAGTTCGATGACGAGTTTTTCTCACTGATGGATCAAGACTAGATGGGCGGTTGAGACGATGGAAAACCATATTTTTGACCCACTGAACGGATGTGTCTCCAGAGATCCTTACCCCGAACGAGAATTTCAAAGTGTCCGTCCGAAGATTATGTCCTCGTCCGAGGATTACGTGTCCGTCCGAGGATTATGTCCTCGTCCAAAGACTATATACTACCTGTCCAGATAGACACTTCCTGTCTGGCCAGACGCGTGTCTGTCTAGGTTTACTATGTAAGTACTGGTTTGGCGATTCCCTATGACGAACGAGTGGATGCCGAACGGAGATTGGATGGACTGGAATGAGCTGAACAGAGACTGTGTGGAACGGTGTGTTACTTGCCCGACATGGATTCACCCGGTTTGGAAGTACTATGTCAAGAAGTACTCCGTCCAGACCACCGAACGTCCGACGATAGGAAACCTCCCAAGGGAGTGTGTCAAGTGCACTTGGAAAATGTATCCCTGGTTGCTGCCTGACTTGGTCCGGACGTCCAAGTGACATCAAGCACAACCACAAATCTCGTGGACAGTTATATCCAGAAGTACCATTCCAACCCCAAACGGATCCAAGTTCAAGAAGTCTCGTCCAGCCTGGAACGATGACCGTTCATTCGAACGATGTCCGTTCAACCCTGAACGGAGCTCGTTCAACCCTGAACGAGCATACCCAATACCAGAACGCTGAACGATGATAACATGGACCGGATTATCACACACTAGAACCAACCTGGACGACAAGTTCAAGGTATAGTAAACCCAGGTATAAACGGACCGACCAACGCGACCAACCAAGAGATGCTTTGCTCCGTGTGACACGTGTATTTGCACAGTTCAACATTGCAACCGTGTGGCACAGAACACCATCGAAAGATCCCATACAAACATGAAGTATAACCAGAGTGTGTGTATTGCTAGACTTTAGCAGATAACCATAAACAGAGTTCTTTTTACCCTGAAGCCCACAGGTCGCTTAAGAAGCTTTAGTCGGTTCGTTCGAGGAACTGATTGAATGTTGGTTAAGGTTGCGCCTGACAACGCAGCAGCGGGTGTGCGTCTCTCACCAGGTATCAAGCCAAATTGGGAAAGGACTGGTGACGGTGCGCGTTCCAGGTGGATATTCCCATTTCATACCCAAGTAGTGGTGTTGGTCCTAGACGGACATTTGCATTTCATATAAACGACTGTGGTTCCAGGTGGTATATCGGTAGGTGCCCCTGAAGACCGTAAAGAAAGACTACTGTGTGGACGGACCGTTCCAGGTCTGTTTCGATTCCCTCCATTCGGGGGTGGTGCGTGTGTGTATGATAGAGAGAGAGGGAGCCTAGACTGACCAGTGTCTAGTGCGAAGTCCCTGTGGAACTGGTGTTTAGACCCACCAGTCAAGGGTCTCAAAGAATAAGAGTGGCTGTTTGTTTGTACATACTCTATATTTAAAGGTTATCTGGCTATTGGAATTTGTCTGTCCAAGAACAAGTTTCTCGTCCAGCACCCACGCCTGAAAGTACACTTCTAACTCAAGCGGAATCCGGCAAGTCGAAGACAAACGATACCCACAGGGTTTCACAAGGTACACCGTCATCTTCCCTGGACGAGGGCTCTCTGTCCAGGAAGGTTTTCGTGGACGAGGTATTCTCGAACGAGGTATACTCCGTCCAGGGATATCAAGTGCGCTACTATACACTTGGGAGTTCAAGGTTCAACCGGCCTCGTCTCACGCGTACATCCAGAGTCAATAGTTCACGTGGGCTCGGGGCTCGGGGCTCACAGTAGCTTGAGCGGTCAGGCTTATCGGCACCAAGGTGTGACCTGCAACAGCTATCATCCCCACTTCACGACGCTCTTGCGTGAACTGCTTGCGGTTGCCAATGCTCGACCGATCGTTGCGGGAGTTGCCTCGGTCTTGGCGTCCACAATACCGGGTGTCATTTCCATATCCACGACCTCTCCCTCCTTTCGAGTTGCAATAGGGATGGTCTCGCTTCTGGCTGCCTCCCTTAACGGCAAAGTTCTCAGGTAAGACTGTGCCTGCCTTCACGCGACCTTCACGGAGATCCTTCTACAGTGCACGGCACTGACGTATGTTGTGGTGTGGACGGCTGCAGTACGAGCAGATACTTGACGAGGTATCCGCTTGAGCGCTTAATGCCGTTGGCTGGCTGGAGGTAACGAGTGCTTTCTCGTTCTTCGTCACTTGGTTTTCAGGTGTCCCTTAGCCAGGAGTATCGCTCTTGCACTTGGATTTCACGGACCTTGGCCTCGATGCTGAGCTTCAGCTCACTGTACGGGATATACTTCCGGCAACCCTTCCAGAGATTGAGATCATTCTTCCATGTCTCGGGCATTGCATGGAACAGGTAAAGAGACTTGTGTCAATCCGTCATCACCGACTCGGTGGCATTCGACGCGGCATTCATCGCGTACTCGAGTTTGAGGAAGAAATCCATCAGGTCACTGCCTTCCTCGTACTTGATCTTCATGAGGTAGCCTTGAATGAACTAGGTGTCCCTGGAAAATATCGAAGGAAGTCTTGAGGTTCTTTACCTGCCCGACATGCGTGTTGTCCTTGGTCTTCATCAAGAACGCCTTCGTCTTCGCTTCCAGGCGGCGCAGCTCACGAGAACTCAGTGCTCATGCCTTCTTCCTCGACTCCCGCTTGGCGTCACGCTTGACGTCACTTGAATAGACGAATCTTGAGGAGATCCTTGCGCTTCAGTATCGTGGATTCGTCGTCCTCAGAGTCTTCAGAACCATAGCCAGGTGGATGCCTGAGCGCTTCGTCGCTTTCCTCGTAGTCGACTTCGTCTGAGTTTTGCTCTTCAGCAGGCTTGGGCTTCAGCTTGGACGTATCTTTGACATCTGACATGTCGCTAGCGTCGCTCTCTTCTCTCTCCTTGCCTTCTCCGTCTTCTCGTCGGAGACACCATCTGTGATGGGGCACACAACACGTTGCACAGAGGAAGTGCTAGGAGAATACAAACTCCAAGTGAACGGCAGTTCACGGGGTTCCTGGTCGTAAGGGAACCGGTGGGTTTTATAGGGTAGATATAAGACTGAATAGATTTATAGTTAAGGCAAGTTTGGCCTGTAATACAAACTTCCTAAGAACTAGACTAGATCTAGGTCAACGTACAATGGTTGGCTCCTAGAGCCCAACGATGTATGCCACATCGCTCGTGTATGCCACACGACGGTAAGGCTGTATGCAGTTATGCAGGTTCATAGTATTTATGAACCAGGACCAGCGGTCCGGAAGAGTGACGCGTGTCACTGTTTATGTAACCAGGGTACAACTGAGGTTACCCCGTTACATCCTCCCCCACTTATCTGAGGGACACCCCGGGCCTCTTTCATTTTCTGAGGCCTTTCTGTTGACGGGCATCGACCCGCCAACTGCAGTTGCATCTGCAACTCGGTGCGCATTCGGCAATTCGCCTAGCACACCCACCGGCTTCCACGTCAGCCTGGCATTTCAAATGCCTTCGCAGAAGAAGAATGCACCAGTCCCTCGCGAGACGAAGACCTCGCAGTCTAAGGACAACGCCAAGGCATCGGATGGTGCCAAAGTGTCTACTGACGCTGCGCCCCGGCCGCGGACGAGGTCGAGTTCCGGTCTGGACCACGAGGATCCGGATGAGGTTGACTACGAGATCGACGACGAGCTCAATCCCTCTCTGCTTGATTCGCCCGACGAGAACGCGAGTCCCAAGGGCGCTGGATCGAGCAGTCCCGCCAAGCCATCCGGCAAGGACGCGAGTCCCAAGGCGGCTACGCCACGAAAGAAGCCGACAGGCAAGGACGCGAGTCCAAAGGGTACTGCGTCGAGCAGCCCAAAGAAGCCAATGGCCAAGGAGCGAGTCCGATGGAAGCTGCTCCGAGCAGTATCAAGAAGTCACGTTATCGTAAGGAACTGCTACTGACGTTGGCCCAAGGCCAAGCGCGAAAGCGCTAAGAAGCGGAAGCTTCGCGATCCCCGCTTCGGACGAGGACAGTAACGTCCGGCTCTACGGGCAGACATATCACGCCGGTGATCCCATGTCCGCGGCCGATAAGGCCTGTGAGAAAGAATTTGGCTGAGACTCCGAGTCTGGGGAGTCGGCCATTCTTGGCGAGGAGGGTGACGAGGTAGAAGAGGGCGAAGTAGCCCAGCCTCCCAAGCCACTAGAGATCTCCAACGATCTCGATGGGCAACAAGAGGACTTCTTGGATGCCCGCCAGTCCAGTGCGTTAGCCGATCACTTGGCCGGTCAGGAGGGTTACTATCTACCTGACGAGAGTTCTGGGGCTGACCGTTTCCTGGGCCAGCTCCCCGAGCCGCGCAAGCTCCTTGGTGGGCATGTTTCCCGTGGTGCGTACGAGCGTGTCTTCGCCGAGAGAGTCTCACTATTCAGCGAAGACCTCGGGGCCGCTCGGTGCGTGCTTCTTGCACCGCACAGAATTCCTCTCAAGGAGTTCACCACCCGCCGCAAGAAGCCGGAGAACAAGGGAGCGTTATACCCCGCGTGGGGTTATCCCTGGGTCCAACCGGAGCGAACCGTCACCGAGCACAAGGCCGAAGCTCTCTTCTGGCGCTGGGTGTCCCTAAAGGGGTTCAATCTCAAAGAGTTCCGGGACGAAACTCAGCTGGATCATATTTTGACCCAGCGGGACCTGCGGGTCCCGTTTGCTCATCTAGTGAGCAAACGTTAGCTCTATGCGGAGGTCTGCCGACTCGAGCATGGGGAGACGGGAGGCTCTGCATCAGAGCGTGGGTACGGCATGCAGCCTGGTGCGCGTACCCTTTGCGGCGCCGCTAAGAAGCAGCGCGTTTACGAGGCCGCCGAGTCTGTTGTCAGACCTCGACAGCCTTCGGGCTGTCAATCTGGAGCCGTTCAATCGGCTCCCAGGTACCTTCCGAAGTCGGAAACCCGCGCCATTTCACCACGAGCTGGGACTGCCCTTCGTGGCGCCTCTCACGGAGCACTCGCTCAACGTGGTAGTGGAGGTGTCTGCTCCGGTCACGGACCGCCGGCAGCGGCCGCTCACGACTAATCGTTTAAGCCGCACGAGACTCAGAGAGCGCGTTGCCTTCGCGGGCGGCAAGCTCTGCTGGATCAGGGTGGGTCCGGGAGGAGTTTCAGAGCCTCCAACAGCGGCTCTATACGGTTGAGATGGCCCTTGGCGTGGGGCCTGGTGGCGACGCTGCTCGCCAGGCTCATCAGCCCGGGGTGATTGCATTCATCGGTGATGAGGTTGAGCGTCACAGCCGTGACTTTGAGCACCTCCACGATCGGGTGAGTCGTCGCGTTTCCACGGACGACTACGAGGCCTTGCGTGTGCAAGTCTCTTGGCTGACACAGCTTGTTCGTCAGCCTGTTTCGGCGCGTGAGCGGCCTGGGTATTCATACCCTGCCTGGGAGCAATCGGCGGACCCGTACGGCTCGCGGTCGTACACGACGGCTTATGTCGCGGCGCCTGTGCAGCCTGACGTTCCAACGTATCTTGGTCCCCCGCCGCAGGTTTGCTTTGAAGAATTACGTTCATCCGGGGGCCACCTCCTCTTCCGCAGGAGGGGCCGGAGCCTGAGGGTCCTGGTATGGCTTAAGACGCCCCACGTAGAACGTCGAGTGCGTCGCCATTGTCTTCGGCAAGTCAATGGTGTAGGCATTGCCGTGGCGTGCCAGGACCGCGAAAGGCCCAATGAAGCGGTGCTTCAGCTTGTTGCTGTCAACAGCACTAACAGCGTTTAGCGCTAGGTTCCTAGTGTCGAGTTGGACTAAGTCACCCACATTAAACACTGTTAAGTTTCCTCTTCCATGTTTGTCAGAGTACTCCTTTTGTTTGTCTTGTGACTGTGCTATCTTGTCTCGCACACGGCTGATAATTCAGCCTGTTGTCGACGAATGTCGACAACTTCTTTAGCGAAGCTGGGGTCAAACCATTAACTTGGGAGGAAAGGGCTTTGAGCCTCTCCCCCACTTACGACGGAAGCCTCGCGGGGCCCGCGCAGGTGAGCGGCACCAAGGGGTGCCTCAACCCATTGAGGTAGAATGGGATGAACCCTGCCGATGCGTGTGACGCATTGTTGAGTGCAAACTCAACCATCGGAGGGTGGACGACCACGTGTGGTCGTTCCACACAGACACTATGCAGGGTGTCTTCAAAGAGGCGGTTAACCCGCTCCGTTTGGTCATCCGTTTGAGGATGGTCACCGGTTGACAGCAGCAACCGAGTTCCCAGTGAGTGAGAACAGAGTAAAAGGCAGTGGTAAACCGCGGGTCTCGATCCGAGACAATGGTCTCGGGGGTCGGTGATAGCGGAACACGTTGTCCAGAAACAGCGCGGCGGCTTGTTCGCCCGTGATCGTAGCGGGCACAGGAGCGAGATGAAAGAAGAACCATCTTGCTCAGGCGGCACACGAACACCAAAATGTCGGTGTTGCCATGTGCATCGGCCGGAAGGCTGAAAATGAAGTCGAGGCTCATGGAAGTCGCACCAGTCGGCTGACACCGGCAGGCTCTGCAGGGGAGCCGAAGCGTGGCCCGCAGGCTTAACACGCTTGCACGTTTCGCGCGTGCGGTCATACCCTGCAACCCACTTGTACATGTGAGTCCACCAAAAGGAGAGGGACACCGATGAGAAGGTCTTCTTCTCGGCCGAGGCCACCTCACGGGAGATCGTGCGCCTCATGAGGTATATCGTACTTCAGGTACTCGTCATTGGGGACCACAACCGTGGAGGGTCCGACGGCTCAACTCGATAGTAGAGAAGCCCGTCGGTCCACTCGTAGCGATGAAGCTGTGAGCGTTGTCGACGTGACAACCAGGAAGCTTGGGCTTCCGTGCCTGCGGCAAGGTACCTCACGAGGCGCCAGATGAGCGTCCTCTCGGTACGCATTGCGAATGCGATCGTACAGGTCCGTCGTGACCCTAGCGATATGGACAAGCTCGTAGTCGGGTCGATGTGACAGGGCGTCGGCCAACACATTGAGCTTGCCAGGCTTATATTCAACGCGGAAGTTATATTCCGCGAAGAATGACAGCCAGCGGGCCATCCGCTGTGACAGGTGGGGCGATTTAATCGCAGTCCGCAAGGACGCATGATCGGAGTAGATCACAAAGGGCTTGGAGCCCAAGAGGTGCACCCGAAACTTGACGAGGGCGTACTTCATCGCAAGGAGTTCCTTGTCGTGATCGGGGTAGTTCCATTCGGCGGCCTTTAGCTGCCTGGACTGGAACGAGATGTCTCTCTCATGTCCGTCATCATCGTTCTGCAAGAGGGCACAGCTGATTGTATAGTCCGAGGCGTCACAGACGATGCTGAACGCTTTGGACTCGTCCGGCAGTGCCAGGACCGGAGCCTGCTGTAGGCTCTCCTTGATGGCATCAAAGGCGCCTTGATGCTGGGTGTCCCAACACCAGTCGGTGTCCTTC